>JAUMHB010012445.1:0-16538 GCA_032359685.1 Pittosporum tobira
CTATATCACTTATGACTTGTGTATTTGTAAGACATGAATTTAATAATAAATTGGCAACCCAAGTCGGGGTGTGGAAGGGCCCGGATTTGGGGGTGTCACAATTAAATATTTGTATTATGTATTATACATCCTATTGTATTTATATTTTTTTTTCAAAAAAAATATCTGACAAATTATATTTGAGTTAGTAGTTTAATTTTGAAAACGGCTAATAAATTTAATTAACAAGCACAAGAGACGGCTGATACTTGGAATAGACCGCCAAATTCATTGGGGAAAAGCCCGCATTTCCTAGTTATCGTCGCCACTCCTTTCCTGTACAGCCATTATATAAACAGATCACATGAATTAGCTTAAGCTTATAACTAATTAATTATCAACAGATTAAGTGTTTATTTAATTAAGCAGCAAATTCCTAACTAAGCTCTGTTATGGCTGCTTCTTCCCTTGTTTCAACTTCAGCTGTTCCTACAGCCTCATTGGCTTACTCTGCTACCAGACCCAGATGCATCTCGACGCAGCAGCTCAACATTCTCTCTCCCATGGTAACTACTCCTTCTTGTTACTTTTTCTGCACAGCTTTTACAGTCTGTAATAGATGATACATTTCAATGGCAGGCTGGGCAAAGAGTTTTGCCCAAGATCCAGATTTCAAGGGCCGCGAAAAAATCATCTAGAATCTCTCACTGTTCCAAGACCACAATATCCTGTTCCGCTGTAAGATCCTGCTACGTCCTACAATATCTTGCTCCTATTAAATCTTTAAAAAGAACAGAAAATTAATTATTTGATCCATGTGCACGTGTTTACGTAAGCAGGCTCAACCAGAAACACTGCAGATTGTTCAAAGCACAATTGCGAAGCAACTGTCTATTGATGAAAGTACAGTTGCCCCTCAAACCAAGTTTGCTGATCTGGGTGCCGATTCCCTTGATACTGTATGTTTCAATGTTCCCTACTGATCATATCAAGCCTGTTTTTGTAATTTACTCGTATGAAAATTTACCCAAAAAAAAAAAATTTACTCGTATGCACAACTACATGCTAATAAACATTTAATAATTCAAAAAAGTAAATAAAATAAAATAAAATAAAAATTGCAGGTTGAAATAATGATGGCTCTGGAAGAGAAATTTGGAGTGTCGATCGGGGAAGGGGGAGCTGAGAACATTGCAACCGTTCAAGATGCGGCTGATCTTATTGAGAAAGTGAAAGCAGCATCAGCTTAATTCAGTTACCAAGATCTCATGCTCCTGCACGATGATGATTAATAAGGATTATAATTATTAAGGGCTTCACGCTCCTACATCATTCATGATGATGATGATGATGATTTTTTTTTTTTTTTCGGTTTTCCTTATTCAGGAGATTTTTGTTGTAACAGATCCAAAGATTTACTCTGTTTTCGGTTTTCCTTTCAGACAAGGCCAATCAACAAAAGCAAATTTTATCTTTTATATTTAATCTTCTGAAGATAAATAGAAAAACACAATAAGATAATTCAGAACTTTGAACATCGAAAAGTTTCCTTCCAAGCCTAATAAATTTATGTCTGCAAGTAAAATTATATCATCAAACATTATCTGTGCTTCTTATAAAACAATAGAAATGATACAAGGCTCAGTTATGAAAATTTCAAATTCAAAATCTGCCGAATTCAACTAGAATACACTTGTGACAAATCAATTTCTTGCAAAAATAAAGCACATAATTAGTCCTCGTGTCCGAAAATTGCTTCACAGTTAATCTTCCAATGAGACTGGAGAAGACCAATGGAACTCATTTTGTCGTCTTTCTCTTCTTTTTTGACTTCCGCTTTTTCCCTTTGCTAGATTTCTTTTCTTGGAGAGATTCATTTTCACTTGGATTCCCCTCCTCATTCAATAAATGTACATAGTCTTCAATACTTGCAAAAGGGGAAGCCCCATTCTGCTTCCCACCAGACTTCCTTTTTCTTTTCTTCTGGTCAAATATATCTTCTTCTTCATCACTCCCATCATCCGCATCACCTATGTCCACATCAGCGTCGTCGTCATCTTCGTTGTTTCCATGGTTATCTTCAATATCCTCACCTTCTTCTCCATCGGCAAGGTCTGAAGGAAACTCCAGCCCTTCATCATCACTGACATTACCAACCAAATCGTCATCATCTTCGTCCACAATTTTGTCTAAGTCATCATAGTCATAGTCACCGTCCGCCTCCAAAGATGGATTAA
Source organism: Pittosporum tobira (assembly GCA_032359685.1). Lineage (NCBI taxonomy): Eukaryota > Viridiplantae > Streptophyta > Magnoliopsida > Apiales > Pittosporaceae > Pittosporum > Pittosporum tobira. Next base: position 2,217 of record JAUMHB010012445.1, read on the forward strand.
CAGAGTCCAACATGTGGTCGATCTCTTCGTTGTCACTTTCATCATCGTCACCGTTCCCACCATACAAGTCTTCGGCAGCTTCATCCTCTGCTCCTCTCTTCTTCTTCTTCTTCTTTGGCTTCTTTGAGGAACTCGATTTGTTCATATAGAACTTGTGGAATACGAGATCTTCTGGGGCCACATCTGTTTCAGCCAATGAGATAATCTCTGCCCCAATTAAGTGCTTGTTCATATCAAGCTGTAGAAAGACCCAAGAAAAATGAGATTGCAATACCAGGTTAGGCAGATTTATTGACCTATGCTTTTTGAAATCAGAGGATTTACAAAATAGCTGAATATTGGATTGATGGGCAAACCGACCTTTTTAGTAGGTTCGATCTGGGAACCACCATGCCATGTGCTTTGTTTGGGTTTCTTCTCCATTAACTTGTCCAGGAAAGCAGTAAGTGAGAGGTCATTTAATGGGTTTCCGTTGTACATGATATTAACCCCAGAGAGAAGGGTTCCTGCCATGCTAGCCACTGATGGGTGCGCATGTGAAGACAGTACCATCAACTCCCACCAGCTTACATGATCTGCATTACTGTATCCACAAAACCCATTTAATAGTATTTGCAAAATCAACATATAAATGTTCTAGCTGTAGAAGTGAAAAATTAATGAAATATGAGTACAATAATAGATAGATAGAAGGTACCAACCAGTACGAAGGCTCACGGTGACGTGGGTTGTAGCCCCCCGGTAATGAAGCCCTCATGTTGGATACTAGAGCTTGGCGACCCCTATGATGATCAGACCCCACCACTTTGGTGGATTCTTGAGAGTAATTCAAAGCACCACCACCAGCGAACAAGTCATCATCATCGCCTTCATCTGAGACCTCGGCGTCCGAATCATCACAAGTCTCTGAGTCACCACCTTCATCCGGTGAATCAGAATCAGCATCGCGGCCCTCCTTGCTGCTAGAAGCAACCTCACATGAAGCGTTATCTGGTATCTCTGGTGGTGTGATAGAACCCTTGTTTTCAGCTTCTTCCACAACATCTTTAAAATGCTCGTCCTCATCATCAGCTAACTCATTCTGAAGCACCATGTTCCTGCGTGATAGGAGTAATAATATCATCGTATTTTTGAATGGAAATGTTTTCAACCAAGATGAGAAAACCCAGCACACATCTTGCAGAAATAGGCTCGTCTTACCACAGAGGTGGCCTTGCTTTCAGAACTTCAGAGAGGAGGAAAAGATATCCACAGGCATACTGAGGAGGCTGCTGGAGTGCAACCTGATCACACATCAGAAGGAAAAAATGGATCACAATGCGAATAGAGATTAATATGGCTTGTTTGTCTAGTAAATAGGGCAGTAACTTCAGGAGCTTAACACTAGAATCATATTGTTTGTTTAGTAAATAAGGCAGTAACTTAAAGGGCTTAAAACTAGAATCTTTAATCTCTAGTTATGGAAAGAACAGGAGGTTTAAAATTCGTTGTGAACCAAAAATTCCATGAATTCAGAATACTGTGATTTGTCAAATCCCATATCAGATTATTGTTTAAAAATATTGCAACAGTGCATGAATAAATAATGTTGTTTGGTGGGGAACAATCCAAAGAAGAGTCAAAGTAATGCGTATTCACAGCTAACCTGCAACAAGCGCTTGGCAAAGGCGGATACTCGCTTCAGATTAATGTCACTTTTTATTGCTCTCAAAAGTAACCCAATGAACATTTCTTCCTGAAAATAATTCATGTGAACAAAGTTCTAGAGAAATGGTGGCATATAATAATCAACAAGTTCACGAGACAGATAACCCAAGACAGGCCCAAGATACAGGAGTTGATTTCAGTAGAAAACCATTTTATAATAGAATATGCATCTGTTACTATTGTAAGAAAAAAGTAGATGACAAAATCACCACTTACTTTTGAAGAATTCATAGCAGCAGGAAGCAGCAGCTTTGAGTACAAGGCACGATAAAATCTATCACTGACAATCTGATTTTTGGATGAGATCTTATCAAGTAGCAATAATGCTTGAATTCCTACATTGAAGTTCTTCGAATGAACCTACATGCATATTAATATGTTCCCATTTTGAGCAAAACAATATCAACTAACCAACCATATGCATGAGAAGATTAAACAACTAGCCAGCCTAAGCAGTTACCAACTGAAATAGCATTGGTGCCTGGACTTCGACAATATCATCAGCTTCATTACTTGCAACAAAAGGAAATGCTCGATTCACACCCTGTGAATACAACAGAACTAAATGTTGTAATGCTTCTGCAATGATTTTATCAGCAACTAAACAAATATAAAGATATGCTCCTTATAGACACAAATACAGTAAATAACAGATTCATAAAGCAAAAAAATATGCATCTTAATTCAATTGGCAATACAGGAGAGCATGTATGCTCCATATAGACACAAATAATAAATGAGAATTCTGAATTATTTATACCGACCGTTAGGAGAGCTCTTAACAATCGGGAATCCATTCCAACATGAGGAGATTCTGCTGAACTTATCACTTCTTTCTCTTTGGAAGTAGTGACAAGTCTTTTACGTTCTCCTTTGCTGTCTTTAACCATCTTATCCTTATGTCCATCAGCCTCAGAAATTAATACCTGAAATTTGAAAGCTTCCATATTAAAAAAAATACGAAGTAGTGATAAGTGTTAATTAACAACGGACAACCCTGCCCAGTTGAGAAGCCAATATCCATAACAAGGATTGTTTTGGATAACTTTTGGTCCACAGTCCACACCAGCTTCCTGGTCACAGATTGAGAGGTACAAACACTTGCAAACAAATGCATATTAGCATGGGATTTCATAAAAATATACCTTAAATAGACCAAAATATACATCTACCAATCGTTTTGCCACCTTAGGCCCATCTCCTTTGTGAGAGAGACGAATTTGGCTTAAGAAGTTGACCTGTGTATAATGAAAGCATTAGATCAATGTAGTATAGTAACAGATCGAATCCGAAATATGTTAAAACTACAGGGCAGACCTATACAGGATTTTCTCTTGTTCTAATAAACGAGAATATTTTATCAGAAGAGAAAATAAAACGTAAATGCAAACGTCAAGGAGGATGAGAAACCCTCCTAAAATAACAATGTAGAAAGATACAAAGTCCTCAATGCAGGGCAGACATTAATCCCAAAAGAAAATCTAACAAGGAAACACCCCCCCAACCACAAAAATACAAATATACACACACACAATAACTAAGAAAGTAAAAATAGAAAACACATTTCTATTGGATATTCAAACACAGAATCAAAGTAGCTTCAGAAGATGAATTAAAATACATACAGCATGGTACTGGGAACGTAAACCCAGATGAGGCCGAAATAGAAAATTATCCACCTCGTCAATCACTACAGCCTGTAAAAGGAAAAGACAATGGAAAAGAAGGCATTAACGATATAAACTAAAAGGAACACCGAAAGAAAATAGTGTATATTCGCCTGTCAATAGCACTGGATATTTTTTCAAGAAAATAATACTGTAATAATAATTTTTCAGTGGTAAAGGTTTCAAATTAGCAACACCACGTACTATATATACCTTCATATTTGGATGATCAGATAATAGCTTTGATAGGTGAAAATCAGCATTAGATGCAGCCTTGTTTTCAGGATCACCTAGCTGTAGAATGAGGACATAATCCAAGAATTCAACTTAAACAGTAAGAACAGTATTTCTATAAAATAAGCACAATATACTTTATCATTGTTAGTAAGTCTAGGACGAAAATATTATAACTAATAAGTTAATATAGATTTGACGTACTTTGTTAACTAGTGCAGATAGCAATCGGCGCTCTTGCTCTGATTTGCTACTCAGCAAGGTGTACATGGTCTGGAAAACAATAACAGAACGTAAGAAACTCCTAAACAAACCATTTCTCATACATAGTGTACGTATAACTGAGATTGCATAAACAGAGACGAGAAAAAGTGGAGTTAACAGAATTAGGATAACATGAATTCTATACTAATTCTTATGGTCATGATGGAGGAAACCAAATCCATATGTTGGCTAACAATATTAGTATAAACATGTTTACAAATTCAATAACCAATAAAGTAAATATTTCAAAGGAGCCAAAATTAACACTCCCAAAATCATTTTAACCGCAATCTTTGAACAGAAATGGCCAAGAATTAGGAAATAGCAGATATAGAGAGATGTGCCACCATCACTACAGAACCATCACATCAGGAAAGCCAAACCTTCAATGCCTTGTCTTTAAGTACAGGTAACGCATCCCTTGATGCTTCCTCAAGTGCGACGATATAACGTTCGTACCTGCAATAACCATGTATAAGCTAGTGCTGATAAAGAACAAGGATTTAGATGCTGTCTGCTATGACATTGCACAACTGGAAGTGTTAGACTGTTTGATTTATTCTGTAATCGGAATATCATCACAATAATTAGCCTTACGTTGACTTTTGAATTATTTAAATTATAGAATTGGCATACCTCTGCTTCAGGCATTCCTCCCAATGCCAAAATAGTAGTAGAGTGTGACCATCTCTTGACTCAGGGAGATAATTTAGAGGCCGCTGGAAGAGGGTCTTGAGCTTGCGGTCGGGTAATAGACTGTTTAAAGAATGTAGAAACAATCAACACTGCTCTGACATCATGCTAACACAATAATAGAATGATAGTTAAAAGCATATTCTTAAACAATCTAGTGATTGAGAGGTACAAGCCTTGAAATAAACATTTCTTTAAGTGCTTCAAATCCCGTCAATGCATGACGCTTTCCAACTTTGGACGTCACCATCCCTGCATTACTTCCAATATTAGCAACAAAATCATGCTGTAAGGCGGAAAAATTATCAACCAAATAAGGCTTTGTTTTCTTTCTAAAATAAAACTAGGGCTTTGATTGATCTCATTAACAACTAGAATCAGTTCACCATTATAGTACATGAAACTCAATAATCATAGACTAAGTTGCTTTATCATAAATAAACCCTCTGCTCCTGAAAGTCCCACTTTGACTCTTAGAAGTCAATGATTTCATGTGAATTCCTTTAAGTTTTAGAAACAACAAAACCTGTAATATAAAAACTTTTTAGATAATTTACAATATTTGCAACGGCATTGGCTAAGATCAAACAAACTCATATTAATATTGAATTCAAAAATGACATAAGACTTCAAACGAGTTAAAATGGGACTTTTTTTGGAATGGGGGTGGTATTTTTTTATAGGTGCCACCTTGGCTAGAACCAAGACAAGTCCAAAAGTGCATTCTTAACTGATTTGCACTCCCTACTGTATGATACCAATTAAGTGGTTTATCTACTAATAATGACCCCTAGGCAATCACCTTTTCTCAGATTCTTATATCATCATTAAAATTCAAACATTTCATAGGCATTTTCATGGAGCTTTCCTGACATAGACTCAATAAGTCAAGTCCACATCCAAAAGGAGGCTTTGGTTTCAAACGTATTTTCATATATTTTCTTGTTACTCCCTCAGTTCCACAAGATGTATCCCATCTAGAATTTTAGAAGTCAACCTCAGAAAATGCTAAAGTTTAAAATTGTTGTGACTCATTATAGGATTGGAAACAATAAATATTTTAATGAGTGCAACATTTTAGATAGTTTACATAATTCACAACTGTATTAACCAAAAATTAAATGAATTCATGCTAATTTCAAAATTTAGGATATTAAGGATTGGCCTTCAAAAGTCAAACTGGAGCTCTTTTTGACATCACAACTCAATACCAACCCTTTTCTGCACCTTCCAAAGACTTCAACAATACATATCGCATACGGACGGTATAATGAACAAGTCATCCAAACTAAAAAATCCAATTCCGATATCCTACATAATGATTAAAATAAATCTCCAATCTAATTCTGAAGTCCAATCAAACTCTCCCAACTATTCGCAAACACAAGAAAATAAATAACTTGGGAAACAAAACTTATAGAAACTGTTGGATTGTCATTTTCTCGATTTTGCAATTGTGGAACTAAACCTTATTGCTCACACAATGAAAGCAATAACTATTTTTTCCATACGTCTCAATAAAATCAAAAAATTGACAGAATTAAATTTCAACTCAGTTAATAAAGAGGATACCTATAAGTGCATCAAGTGATCTGATGTTAGCAACTGGATTTTCTCCCACCATGACCGAAAATGCCGAAACCTTATCAGCAGCAGTACCGGACCTCTGTGTTGCAGTGAGCATCTTAATATCCCCACTCTGCCCTCTTGATGTCTCGAAATCCTGGGCGTACTGCGCCAACAATCTCTCCCCCAAATCCTTCTTCTTAGCCTCCAAACTCTTCCATTCTTCCACGTTTTGAAACTCTATCACCTTCTTCATTCCAATCAATTTCTCTTCTAATTCAGCCGCATCGACGTACCATACACCCAATGAGCTGGCTTTCACCAAGGGCAGTTTAGGAAGATTCTTGAATTTATCGAAACCCCTCGAATTGTTATCAATTGATAAGGGAGCAGGTTTAGGCTTGAGCTGTTGTTCTCTGTAACTGGGTTTGGATTTCTCAGTCTTCTTGTTATGGGTTTCCGGATTTGTTTGCTTGAGGGGTCCGGTTTTACGGAAATCGGAATCGTTGAAGCCAGAAGAAGGGAGCGAAGAAGAGAGGCCGAGTGTTGAAGCGAAAGAAGCGACGTCGGATTTGAGGAGGTCTATGTTTTGGGGGTCATCTTGGGGCTTTTCGGTTTTGTAAATAGCCATTGACGATGACTGTGTCTTAGCTTTTTGGTTTTTACCTTGGAAGCGACTTCGGGTTTTGGAAATCGCCATTGATGATGGATGTGTTTTCATGCCAGAGAAGGTCAAATGTTGTAAAGAGATGGAGTAAAGAAGTAGGGTAGGGTTTAAGCAGACCCGGTTAACAAGTAGGGCAGAAATTGGGAGCTTTTTCTTTTTTCTTGAGCAAGTGGGCTGGCTAGGCCAGGGAAGCCAAAACTCGATCGTTAGTGGATGGCTAGGCTGTCTCATTGTTCATTCCTTATTAAAAAAGTTGTATACGCAGAATCGTTATGAATTCCTTATTAAAAAAGTTGCAAATATAGTCTAGTTAGCGTTTTTACAGTTGAAAATGATGTATTTATTGTACTACAAAAGGAGGTACTTTAGGTATTAAGAAAAATCAATTTAAGACTATTAAGAAAAAAATTTGTCGGAGTAATAGTATAGTAGAAAGTGACATGTCAACGATTATTGACTCTTTTAGTCTAATTTTAGCTCAAAAGTCGTTCGAAAAATATTAGGGGAATCCACACGTATTCTGTTGTGGGGTCCACCAAAAATTATGCGACGCACAGTACGTGAACAAATATTTCTTGACGTTAACGTTGACATTCTGTTTGTCGAATCCAATCATTTTTGCCATGAAAAATCTATAAGAAAATTTGTGACACTTTCAAATTTGGGTATCCACACCCCCATTTGAGTTGTTAATTTATTAATAACATAATAACTTACATAAATACACACAAGACTTCTAGTTCATTCCCCCCAATATCCTCACTATCACTTATCTGCACCTGAAAGGAATATATGACAAATGAGTAAGCTTAGATAGCCCAATAAAAAATGCAATGATTAAGGATAATTAAAACAAAGAAAATTATCGTTAGCCTTATAAGTTAGCAAATTTAGTGTAAATAAGAATATAGACATATAAAATATTGCCAATTTAATTGCAAGAGAAAGGTAAACACAAAAATAGCGCAATTATGAATGTCTAAATTCTCTTGTCTTTAAACCGTCATCAGATATCATTACTGGTCATGCCAGCATACGTGATTTTACCACACAGGTAAACGCTATCAATATCATATGTCTTTACCCTCAGCCAAAGACAATCATAATTTAATAATTCTACCACACATGTTAATAATGTAATATATGTATGCTCATGTCAATCAGATTAAGACACTCACAATTAAATCTGACTCTGAAATCTGATAATCATTTAAATAAAAAGTATAAGACTTTTGATGTCTGTAACAAAGTAGTCAAATATCAATAAAATAAGAATCAATGAATTTAAAAATTATTATTACTCAAAGAGTAGTAACAATTATTATTCAGCAATCAAATTGTCAACATATGTCCAAATTGTCAACATATATTCAATGTCAATTATAATATTCAATCTCAAGAGTTTCAAAACCGAATATAATATTTTCGGTCAAAATAATCTATTCAATAGGAAACAACGATATAATGTAGAGGTCAAATGATATTTCTTCCAGTAGAAGCAAAATGATAGTGCTCCTTACTTTAAGCCTATTCTGTAAAACTATGTCTTCCTATAAATAGTTGACCTATAAATTATTTTGCATATAATAATACAATCAGAGATAAAATATATTTAAATATATAATTTGACTACAATTTTACATATTTATCAAACCTTAATTTATAACCAACATATAATTTGGTATGAATTAAGAATCATATAACTTTGTTTAAAAATTTTGCAATAACTTGTAAAATATTTGAAGAATAGTAAAAGTAAAATTTTACATAAATCTTACAAAGAAGATTTTTCGTAAAATATTTGATATAATAAATGTAATTTGCAAGTTTTTTGTACGTAGTGTATAATATGATCTAAAATTATTTCACCAAAGACTATAATTAAAGATAAGTGTTACCTAAAAATTTATTGTACTACCATTTGTATTCTCTTGCAAAAATAATTTTAGTAATACTCTAAAAATACTTTCAAAATTTTGTAATATCAATGAAACACTCAATATAGCATGAAGGGAATGGAGCAAAGTGTGCAAAATCCTTCTACCAAAGCCACTTATTTATACTAGAATTTTGCCAACACTTCTCCAATAATTTTTAGTTTTATTTTTTTATAAAGAAATAACAAATTTTCAAATTTTTGGTTCTACCAATTAGCATTTTCAAACTTTTGATCCTTACCTACCATGCATTTTCCAAAACTTACACCCATCTCACATAATTTTTACCTTACATGATTTACATATTTTTCAACTACTAAAACACCAAAATTCATTTTTATGCTTCATGCAAGATGATAAAAAAAAATCACCAAAACTTTATCTCATGCTTTATGAAAAATAATAATAAAATATCAATATCATGTTTTATGAAAAATCAAAATTTTATTTCATGTTTTATGCAAATTTCAAAATTTCTTCCAAAATTTTCAATTCTTTATGGGGGAAGATTTTCACATCAAACGTCTCTTACACTTTAACTCACGTGATTCTTACCACATATGTCTTTCATTTGTAATAATTTTCACCACTCAACGTTTATCAAAATTTTCACATTTACTCCGATAAATATTACTTTCAACCGTCTATTAATTAAATCATTATACTCATCCAAAATTAGCCATTTATTATTTAAAATTCATGTCCCACTAATATAACATCTTCCAAGCTTTTCTACTAATAATTCTTCTAGTACTTCATAAGTATCATATACAGTAAATCTAATAATTTATCCACTGACTCCATAAATTATTTCTTATATGATAGCTATGCTATAATACAATTACATTCATATATCTTGTTTATACGACACTCTAAATATTATTAGTATATTTGATAATTGTTTAAAATACTATTGCAGATATTTAAAACTACTGACATTAATTATTTATCAAATACATCAATATCAAGTATATATATTCACTATTACTCATATTACTGTTGCAAATTTTTGTCGGAGTAATAGTATAGTAGAAAGTGACATGTCAACGATTATTGACTCTTTCAGTCTAATCTTGGCTCAAAAGTCGTTCGAAAAATATTAGTGGAGTCCACACGTATTCTGTTGTGTGGTCCACCAAAAATTATGCGACGCACAGTACATGAACAAATATTTCTTAGCATTAACGTTGACATTCTGTTTGTCGAAAAATATTTGAATCTAACACCCTATAGTTTATTTTATCTTCAACAATATCATACTGTTTAAAATAAATAAATTTCATAAAATGTTAAAAATATTGAATTCTTACAAAATTGACATACTTTTCATCCTTTTTTAATTATTTTCTTGCATACATAAAAACTCACAAACAATGAAAAATGATAGAAAATACTACTTTTCTATCATTTTCTTTTCCTTAACATTGATTTTAAAACTCACAAATAAATTGTAAGTTCTTGTTCTCTTGTTCAATGGAACAAGACCATCCTTTGGGGGCCTTAAGATATGCGGAGATGGCCAATGAATGACCCACTTGTACTTTAAAGTGCAAACATATAATTTAAAATTTCAAAAATAAATGATATGATTTTTACGTAAGGATAAAATTGTCTTTTAATGCCCATTTGTATAAGGAAAAATTGAGATTAATGCGAGGAGTTTAATTTTGGCTGAAATACATAGCAATGAGTTCATGAATTTAGGCTCTATCTTTCGTGCAATTTGGTGTGAACTGAATGAGATCTTCACGGCTCAACTAAAAACGACATAATGTTAATGCTCAAATAGGATGGTTAGATCCAAAGCAACTTATTTGAATAGTTTAGTACTTGCTGACAACAAATTTTTTGGGTTTGGTAACTTTGAATTAATGTTTATGTAGTTGAAGGCCTTTTTGGATTTGTTGATGCTATAAAAATAATGAAAGTTTATATAATTGAAAGTCTTTGTAGTCAAATGCTTATATGCTCATCATAATTGGAAGTGTCTTTAATCACTTATGGGGTTGGGTAAAAAAAATGAATAGTTGATGTATATTTTCGTCAATCTTGACAAATCGTCGTTTGGCTAAAAATGAAATTACAAACTGCACACATTTTTTTCTCATCCGATGCTAAAATGATTTTAGGGGGTATGAAAAAAATTGTAAGGATCCAACCAGATTTAAGATTTCAACTGAATATGTATGTCTTGTACCAAGAGATAAACAAGGTTATATAAGGTTTATATAGATTTTTTCTAATTTAATTTGGATTTTAAGACGGGATAACTATGATGGGAATCAAGATCTTCTTGCTAGGTCGAATTCCCAACAATTTGGAATCTATATAAAGAAAACCTTCTATATTTAATAATCACTTGCGTAATACACTTACCCAGAGGCAACGATCAACAACCTGAATCGAAAAGTCAGGCTTGGGGTCTTAGAGTGGGGTTGGTTGGCTTGTTGAGCTTGCTTTGTTATCTTTTTTTTTTTAATGTTAAAATATTTTGTTGACAACATATGTCTAAAATTGATCTAGTTGAAACCAAAATGAAACATCAATCTAGATTGATATGTATTTTGAAAAAGTGTCAAACATTTTGGGGATGGATTTTATTTATTTAAATAAAAGATTATTTTAATTATAAGCATCGAAAAAAATAGTTAAATTACTTATATTGAAAACTAAATTACATAATGGTAACCTTAAAATACAAGTGAGTTTGCCATCTCAACATGTCATGTCATGTATTCAAGGGATGGACTTGTTATTAACCAAGTGCATAAGAACTTATCTTAAAAAATAATTGTATAAAAATAAATATAAACTCTACACAAGAGTACAAGAAACAAAAAAGTCGTTTATCCATTTAACGTTTGAAAATAACTATGAGAATTTTTATTTATGATGCATGATATCCTCTTCTTTTTTTTTTTCATTTTGTGGTAATTTTTTCTTCACTTAATTTAACTCATTTAATTTTAATTGCGCTAAAATTTTTATTTCCAAAATATTTTCAAAAATTATACATCCGAATCTTATACCAGACCTACGCGAGCTCGTTGAACAGTGGGCCGTTATCATGCTTAGGGCCGAATGCCATTAGGGTTTATTTACCCACATGTACTGAGGAGGAGTACCTATAAATAAAAACCCTCATTTTGCATCATCGTGTGCTGCCATCCGTCTCCCTGAGCCTCCTCCTCATTCCGCCGTCTGGAAACCCTAGCAAGGAAGAAAGAGGGAGAAGACATGGCGACCGAAGTACCACCGAGAAAATTGACTACAAGAGAGACCGACACTCAGGTGATGTTGGCCGCCGGGGTCCAGCTCGGCACTAAAAACTGCGACTACCAGATGGAGCGTTACATTTTCAAGCGCCGTGATGATGGTATGCAGAATCCCCTTTTAATTTCTTCACAATCCGTCTTTTGTATAATGCCACATATATATATATATATATATAAGAGTGTGTGTGTGTGTATCGACTAATGAACTTACTGCATTCTTGTGCTGTTCACTGGATTTGGATTATTTGTTGATATTGTTTCTCATTACTCTGTGTCCATTATTGGTATTATAATTTGGGGTTAAGCAGTAAGTTTATTTTAATTACTTAATGGATGTAAACTGGTCATGGTAAATATTTGTTAGTATAAGCTGATCTGTGCGTAGACAGGTTTCCCTTTCAATTGTATTTTGGTTCGGCTGGTAATAGACATATTCATTATGTTTTGTTGGATTATTTGGCTCTTGAATTGTATAATAATGTTACTATTAGGTGCAAATAGAATAATATTGATTTTGTGTGGGTACTTTGAACCTTTTAGTAGTTATTGTATCTTTAGGTTATAAGGCCACGCAATTGTTTTTGTTACAATGAGTGTATCATTTATCATTTACCTTCTGGTCTAGTTAAATTAAGCTTCAATTTTTTTGGATTCATTTAGACTGAATACTGAATGGCCAGGTCTGAGCACATACTCTTGTTTTTATTTGTTAAAATGCATTTGACTAGGTATTTGTTGGATTTATTGACATTATAATCAGCTCAGCAATTGTACCACCTAAACTGCTTTGGTTACATTGTGAAATAACCAGTTTATACTTGGCATAAATCTTTTTATTTTTATGAGCAGGGGTATATATCATCAATGTTGGGAAGACATGGGAGAAGCTTCAGATGGCAGCCAGGGTTATTGTTGCAATTGAGAACCCAAAAGACATTATTGTCCAGTCTGCCAGGCCCTATGGTCAGAGAGCTGTTTTGAAGTTTGCACAGTACACTGGTTGTAATGCGATTGCTGGGCGTCACACTCCTGGAACTTTCACTAATCAGCTTCAGATGTCCTTCAGCGAGCCTCGTCTTCTCATTCTGACTGATCCACGAACCGACCATCAAGTTAGTAACTGTTTGGAGAGTTGTGTTTTAGAGGATCATATGATGAATTGTGTTATTGCTTGTGTATTCCTTAAAATATTTCTTCATTTTTTCAATGGGTTTACTTTTCAGTTAGTTAGTTGCTATATTTTATTTTTATTGGGGTTTACTTTTCTCTCAGCCTATCAAGGAAGCTGCTCTTGGGAACATTCCCACCATTGCCTTTTGTGACACTGATTCACCAATGAGATATGTCGACATTGGGATCCCTGCCAATAATAAGGGAAAGCAAAGCATTGGTTGCCTCTTCTGGTTGTTAGCAAGGATGGTCCTGCAGATGAGGGGTGTCATTCCACAAGGGCACAAGTGGGATGTGATGGTAAGTGTATAGAAGAAGTTTTATTTTTAATGTGGTTTTATAGTCACTACTGATACAACATACGGCAGGGAAGATATGGGTGCTCATTTTAATATTTGCACTTTGCAGGTTGACTTGTTCTTTTATAGAGAGGAGGTGAAGGAACAAAAGGAGGAGGAGGCTACTCCTACATTAGAGTTTCCAGCAGATTATAGTAACACTGCGGGTAATGATTGGTCTAACCAGATTCCTGATGGCCAATGGGGCACTCAAGTGGTTCAGCCTGTTATCTCCACGGTTCCTGGTGCTTCAGATTGGGCAGGTGATGCTGGTGAGTTCGTTGAGTTCATTTTTTCCATTCTCTCTGAGAGGGGTTACTGATAAAATTGCCATCATAATTTATCTCATTTAAATAATATGGCCATTTTGTCTTGCTACAATGTATGGCTCACCTCTGTTGGTACTGCGCACACGCATATATCTTTACATTGGTATCTGTCGTGCAACATATAATTATTTATTTATTTAATACAACTGTTGATAAAAAAATTCAACTTATAAGAAAATATATTTAAAAAAAAAAAAAAAGAAATCAACTATATTCTTCGTTCAGTCGTTATGCTCTTGTCATTTGGATCTTACAAAATATCTCAATAATGGTATGCTCGAGTTCACTGCTTGTCTGCTGAACACCCCCTTCTTATTTTTTCTTTGGTTGTGAATTATATTTAACTGCAGCGCCTGTTGGTATTTCGGCTGATGGATGGGATGCTGCACCCGTGGCAGCTGCAACTGGCTGGGAATAAAGCTCGGCGTCCTTATTTCTGTTGTTTTCTTTTTTCTATTTTTTGTCATTTAGTGGT
>JAUMHB010012445.1:16638-27323 GCA_032359685.1 Pittosporum tobira
CTGCAACTGGCTGGGAATAAAGCTCGGCGTCCTTATTTCTGTTGTTTTCTTTTTTCTATTTTTTGTCATTTAGTGGTATGATATTGGATGTTCGAAATCTTCCAGTGGACAAATGCTAGCATAAACTATAGCAGGGTACCATACGCAAGTGTAGTTAAGACTATTTATCAGTAGAGGAATTTTTCGCGGATTATTTATTGCTCCCTACCAAAAGAGGTCCTTTCTTTTTGTCAATTAAATTTTGTATTACTGATTTGAGTTCTGCTTTGGATACATTTGCTGTGGATCTCTAATATTGTGCCGAGTACTTTTCATTAATGTTTTAGTCTGTCATGTCTGATTTTGAAATGTTTTATATGCAATTCTTGTGCGAATCTAAATATAATATTTTTTCCGTTTAATTTATAGTGTTTTAATTATTCAACAATGTTCAACACGAATTTTAATACATTTTAAAAATATATTTATATATTATAATTTTCAAATATTTGTGTATATTTAATATATTAGTATATTATATTTTTCAATAGATTTAATACATACAAAAAAATAAAAAATATAATTATGTTTTTAAAACATCTTAATATCAACATTATCTACAAATTAAAACAATATAAATTAAACAGAAAAAAAAAATACTACTATTAAAATATTTTGGTCAAGAATTTTTTCGTTTTCTTTCAAAGTTATAATTTTCATCTGTGCGGTGGTGGACGTTTTCATTTTCAAGGTCAAAATAAGAAATCACTACGAGAAATTTTCTTTTGTAGTGAGCTTTCAAATATCCTCCAAACACAAAAACCAAATCAAGGTACGTAGGACACTCGCCATAAATAGTGACAATTAGAAGCTCACTACAACTGCTACTCACTATTCTTTGTGAAACGGTGGTGGGAAAATAAAACTTCAAAAAGTAAACTGCAGCTCCTACCAAGTAGGAGTTTGAAAAATATTTGCAAGAAAAAAATCATTAAAATTTTCAAATTTAGCGGGAAAAGGAGCTACTGGTATTTAATCTTTTCTAACTCTGTAATTTCAGATGGCAATAAAAATCTACAAAGCACCAAATTTCGCACATCTAGTTAAAACCTTTGTTTAGAGTGAAAATATTATCTTTGCTGTTAACCGGACTTTTTCTCTTTTCATTTCTCCAATGTTGGATCTCTTACCATTTATTTCTGTTGGGTAATCGACATCCTTCGGATGATGTATAATCAAATGGTGTCAAGCATTAGCATAGCAGCTTGTGGTAGAAAATCTACTGCCGAAAATCAAGGGAACAACATCTCTCCATCCAGCTCACAAAGGCATCACAGAACTCGGCTACAATGACAGAACCACGAGCAGCTCCATAATTGGGCTCCCTTCCCTAAATGAGTTTTAAGAAATAAATAAGAGAAACATAAAAGAGTAGTCAACTGATTCAACGTCAAAGCATAGAATCTAAATGATAGACAAAAAGGCCATGCTAGTTATTCAAGGCCTCTATTAAAAAAGCATGGTAAGTGAAGTGAGATTAGTGGTCCAACTGGCAATCTTCTGTTTTATCAAATCATCAAATTTCCAGTCTTATAATTTGGATCCAAAAGTTTAAAAACTCAATTCCCTTCTGCTGTTCTGGTCACATTTTTCACCGAACCTATTCCAGTCCTATGCAATCTTTACCGTATTTTACAGCATTGACTACTATTAAATCGTAAAGCACCACAGTATATCAAGCACAGGAATGACAGGTGATAGACTCCCGTGAAAAATATGACGATACCGACAGAAAGCAACAAAATTGCGAATTTTAGGAGGAGCTGATTGTGAATTTTAAAACTTTGGGACCACAAGTACAAAAAGATGGAACCTTGAGGGTTAGTTCCGCAGCTAGCTCTAATGTATAATAAGACTTTCCTGTTCATTAAGCAAAGCAAAGACAACTGAACTGATAAAAAAGATCGAGAGCAGATACAAACATCTTGTAGTTATACAGCAGCCTTACGAATGACTACCAACAGAAGACTGATGCATGATATAATAATGCTAACAAGCAAAGCAGGTCATAATTCAAACATTCTAGAATATGTTGATTCCATTGTTTCAGAACTCTGTTATCTATAAATTGAACTGACCTGCATGCTAGATCCATGTTTGCTTGTGCTTGTGTCCACTTTAGGTTCATTTACCACACTATCAGATGATAGACCAGCAATAAGCGAGTTTGCAAGTGCAGATCTGCAGGCATTTAAATTCAATATAGGCTTGTCCGTTGGAATTCTCAACACATTGAGCAAAATCATACAATATAGTATGTGTTCAATTGGTAAATGCAGATGAAGATTACATAACTGCACTTTCAGATTATGATTACCTTTCATAAGTCTCTTCTTCACATGAATTTCCAGATGAAGAATGCCAGTCGGCATCGAGAAAATTTGAACAATTGAATGAATCCCAACTTTCGCTAAGACCTATGTTATCACTTTCCAAACACTCTTCAGGATGCACTTCTGGGAAAAGCAGCTTACTAAATGAAGCTGGGGCATAGCTGCAAGGAAGCCCACATTTTATAAAACAATCTCACAATTCTCAACAACTAGAACAGTATTATTTGCCTGCAGACGTGACATACTTTAACAATGGTTTTGACTTATACTGATGCAATCTATCCCACCAACTGCATCACACTATTTTTTCTAGATTGTATAGAGAATTCAACATTATCCACTTTTTTCATGACCCTGACAGACACTTCCATTTCCCCAGAAATCGAATGAAATGGAAGGTAATATTTGAGAAAAAACCAGACCCCATGGAACAACAATATAAAGTCAGAAAAAGATGTGGGAAAGGGTAAGCTGACCTGGCATAAGGTGCATCGTTTTTGCAAGTTACAATTTCAGGTGAAGACTCAGAAAAAACCTTGCTACCACTTTGCATCTTGTCAGTTAATGTCTGGTTAAAATCTTCATTCTTATCGAGTCCTGCATTTTCCATAGGTGAGTTGCTCTCACAGATAATGTTTCCATCAGACAGCGATCTTTTAAAAGATGACCTGCACATGCAGAAACTGGTCACCCTAAATGTATTGACCAAAACCACATGTTTTGATATAAATAAAGTACAATTCATGAAAACTAAATTTATATACTACTTCCCGAAACTAACTATAGTTGCTATCTATCTACTTTCCATAAATAATTACATACTCCCTCCACTCCCTTTTTTAAGTTGAGCAACATACTGAGGCAAAGTTCTATATGGGGGAGGCAGAAGTGGATGATAATGGAAGAAACAAGTACCAACAAAGATTAATCAAGAAAACAAAGAAATTTTGCAGGAAGTCAAGAAAATTTTGCAGGAAGTTAAGAACATATGCTACAATAGTTGAATCTGGGAAAGAATTGGAAAAGTGAACAGCTTGCTTTGGCGAGACAAAATTGATATTTTCTGTAAATGTCCTAGTCACTAAAACAGCAGTCAAAATGAGTCATTTACTCTTCCAATTCAAAGTAATTAATACCCAACCATCCTTATTTGAATTTGAAACTAGATCAACAAGGATTATACATAAGGATCAAAATTATACCTAGCATGTTCCTCAGAACCCCGGGCTCCAAGATTGTGATGCTGGTCCGAATCAAGTTCCCACAGTTCTGGTTTACCCTGATGTGGTTGAAAATGGCCTAAGAAGCTGCTCAAATGGTAAAGAAAAATCACGAAACAGTTACAGATATTTATTCATTTAAGATGGAGGGAGAGGTGGGGTTTGACATACACATTAATGGCGTCTTGCTTCTCAGCATCCATATAGGCGTTACTATAATAGCGCTGGAATGTTCTTAATAACTCTTGTGATTGAGTTGCTGCTTTCCATTGACCTCTTCTCTCACAGAATATCTGTTTATACATAATAGAAGCATAACAATGAAAGAAGAATGAGTACATTCATTACATGTTTGGGTAAATGTGCATAAGTTATTAGTACTGGAAATCAATCAATTTAAATATTTATTAATTCTTGACCATCTTTCCTTTTAAGAACAGCCAGTCAAAAGAATTATACCTTATTGTGCGCTGCAGATCCTCCATATTGTATTGCAAGTATGTCACCCATTCTCTCATACATTCTCATTAAATCATCCGCCAAAGGGGAATCAAGATCTATGTTTGTGGTATCTATGAGTCCTAAAGCATTGAGCTGATGGCCAAGAGCAACCAACCCATAGGCATATTGGGCAACGTTTGTGCGGTCCAAACAATCTATGCAATTTGTACGCAGAACTCCTTTCTGAAACATTGGTTGCTTCAGAAGAATATGATTCCCCCCACTTGCAGGATCATCCACACCACCACCGCCAACTTCCTTTTCTAGTTCATCAGAGTCTTCTTTCTTATGTAGACTGCTGCAATCATCATCACCATGAATATTCCTGCATCATATTTTCATAACCATTTTTTAGTAATTTACTTCTGGAGGAGTGCATAATATTATTAGTACACTTCCTATACTCAGGTATGTGAACCAATGGCTTTTTTTATTTGTAACCAATCTGTCATAGATTTGTTTTTTATAAATTTAGACTCCAAAAACCAAACAACAATTGATTTTAGCCCCAGTGTAGCCCAAAGGTGAGGTTGAATTAAACACTGTAAACTGATATATAGAAAATGCAGGAGTTTACAACGTCATGTGACATATCAGGAAAGTTAATTATTCAAAAATGAGATGCCTTTGTTATACTTACTTGAAATAGGACCAGTTAACCATTCCCCTTGTCCTTAAATTTGGGTGTACTTGGCAATAAAAGAAGCCAGTTAAGTTCAACGCATAAGCAGCCATTTTGGCTAGAAGTTCCAAGACATTTGTTGATTTGCTGAAAAGGAATCAAGGAAATCGCATTAATTGTACTTCAAAAGTTAAAGACGAGAAGAAAACAAAGTATAGAAAAAAGTAAAAGAAATTTTGGTGTACTTTCTGGAGAACTTGTTTAGATCCCAGTGAAGGAACTTCAAACGATTTTCCTCGGCCAATTCTTTATTAATTAAATCAATAGCATTGCGAAACTCTTTACGCAGAATAGATTCCCGGGGCCTCTTTTCACGAGTCTGCTAACCACAAACCATTATGACAAGCATGAATGAAGGAAATTGCTTAGATAAAAGTGTGTTAATATGGCAAACATCAAATAAATCAATTGATCCATTAGTTAATGTGACATGCCTACCTTAATCAAATTCAATATTATAATTGGATTTCCATATCTCTTTACAAGATTCTCGAAGTGAAGTCTAGTGGCTTCATACTTTAGGTCCTTCTTTGACACTGGCAAAAAAAAAAAAAAAATCAACATAACATGAAAGTAGATTATCTTGAAAGCAACTATTCAGCGTGTGCTCAACGTACAAATGATGTCAGGTCTAATATTCAATCGTGAAGTTTCCTGTGACCAGAAAAGGGGTATTGAACCCCTGTTCTGTACAACAGAACTTATCTGAGTCACGCATCCTTCAGGAACATCTTCAAACACAATCTGTTCTGTCTCAACATCATTAGCCACACGACCTTTCTCATTTACCCCTCGCTTCAAATATCTACACCACACAAAG
Organism: Pittosporum tobira; assembly: GCA_032359685.1. Taxonomy (NCBI): domain Eukaryota; kingdom Viridiplantae; phylum Streptophyta; class Magnoliopsida; order Apiales; family Pittosporaceae; genus Pittosporum; species Pittosporum tobira. The sequence continues at coordinate 22,234 of JAUMHB010012445.1, forward strand.
ATAACAAGAGTTATTAAAGAAAGTGCATGTTTAGGAAGTGTCTTAAGAAGCAAAACACAGTTTTAACTCTAATTGATTTTTCATATTTTGATGCAAGTAATAAGGAAGAATCTAAACCTTGTTCCTGCATAATGCCGTGATCGTCTAGCAATGAGGGTCAAGTTGAAGTCCCTGCCAGATACCGAAAGTTTGACCTGAATTGCAAAATATGAGAGCAAGAGTATCACAATAATATTGCATTGATGCAGCACACCATTTGACACCAAACAGTTGGTTTATCACACAGAGAAGATTACAATCATCTCCATAAGCTATCTTCCAGATAAGCCAAAACACTTACCAATTTAATTAACTAATACTGCCCAAAACAAAATAAAAATTTACTAAAGTGTATCCAACTTCTCATAAAATTTCAATTATAAGAAGTTGGACCGAAGCAATCTGAATTTAACTGCATTCAGTTCAGTCACTCTTTAGATAATAGAGGTAGAAGAGACCATGAATTGAATACCTGCTTAAAGAACCCGTACACTAGGGCAACTGTCCAGCGAGTATTCTTAAGTTGATTACGAATACCTCGAGTCATGAACTCATTCCAAACAAACATTGTTTCATAAAGGGATCGTTGTCCTGCCTCAGCCTCATCATTACATGTGTTCTTTTGAAGACTACGCATGATATGGTAGGAGTAGCTAAAAAAGAAGTCCTTCGTGAGATCCACTGTGCATAATAGCTTCTTGTATCTATGTCATCAACAGAAACAAAACGTACACAAAGACAAAGTAAATATATAAAAGTTCCGTAAAGAGCAAATAGACTTAAAAACAAGAGCACCTTTAAGCTTATTATTTAAAGAGAAACAATAATAATAAAAAAAGAATTCCCCCTCAAACCCGCATGGTACCTTGTCCTCATTCAACAAGATAAATTTAACATCACAATGCCAATGAAGTATCCCTGTAACTCACAGGTTATAAGCAGGCTAGAACCTATATAAATGTTTACCACTTAGAATTTTTATATTTACAGTCTACATTTTATCTTTCAAGCGTAAGACACCGATGATATACATGAGATTAGCAGTAATAAACAAGCCAACAATACTAGGATAAACTGAAGATGCAAAAGGGCAAACAAGTCACCCAAACTGAATTAAATTAAAGTCATAACAAACACATCGGTGGCTGGTGCTTATTAAGATACAAAGGGACTCAATTCTAGACCCCTTCGAGGACATTTTATTACATTTACATGAAGAATTGACAAAAGACCTGTTCTCATTCTTAGAATAAGCCATATTGGATTGCACAGTTGAATTGGGAATTGGAATCATCTTGCTTTTAGAGATGGCATATACTGCATGACCGCATATCACAGCAATCTTCCTTCTTTTTGTAATGAGCAGCATGTAATAAGGTCCCAAAAACTTTACAAACCCTGTTGGAATCAGATAAGAGGCTGTAAGCTCTGTATTGAAGAATAAAATAACAGCTTTTCTAAAAATAGAAATTGCACATTACATACCCACAACTCCGTAACAAGCGGTTACAAATTTTAGCCCACCAGTTGACTTGTTTCCTTCATCTATCATTTTTAGCAGGTCGCAGCATTCCTTTTCCGAGTATGTTGTAGAATCTTCGTGAATAATTAGCTCACAAGGCTCCGATCTGTCAATCTTTAAAACTCTCCAGACGGCTCTACTTTTGTCCCGTCCAAGCATATAAAAGTTCTGTAGCATTGCCAAATGTGTATTACAATTTCTGAAGTATTATTCTGTAAAACTAAACAGAAAAAGTTTGCACCAACTCCAGAAAAATAAGTATGAAATGAGACCAATTACAAAAGTATCTGAATTGTAAACCAAAGTAAAAGTGTAAAAGATTAAGTGTGAATGTCACATCCATTCCTTTTTAAGTGCCATTTAGGAGTAGCACGCAGATTAAGGAATACTAAAGACATGTTGCTAGTACAAAGATAATACAATAGAGAAATTGTCTCACTGGAAATATGATATTTAGTGTCTAGGGGTAATACGAGAAATTATGTAAAGTCACTTTGGAATCTACAAACAACAGCTAAAGAGGAATAAAAAAAATCTCTAAAACAACACTCGGGAAGAAAGGCTTGTGTTCAAGCCTGGTACTTCATAGATGTACCAGCAACAAAAAATGTATCCTCTAATACTTTGAAGGAAAAATATAAAAATTATTTATCTGAAAAAGGTTTAAATCATATATCCGAGCCCAGAGGAGGTAGAGGATTGGGGGTACCAATGTCCCTCAAAAAAAATAAAATATATAGTTCCTACTTACTTTCCTTTTGTAAGTTATAGCATGGTACATCCAAATCTGAAAAAATAGTACCATCAAGTTCTAAAATAGTCAAAAGCAGTACGCACACTACACACTGACACATTCATAAAATAGTTCAAATAAATTTACAAGACATACAAACACATAAATTATTGCCGAAGGATCAGGCACAAGGATGAAAAATAAAATTCAACTTAATGGAAACAAGTGAAGAAATAAGGTAGAAATGTACCGAGCGAGTCTCATACAGTCTAAACTTGTGCAAATAAGTAATGTTCTGGTTAGCTTCTTGTGTGATCGAAGTTTGTTGCATCTCTGTCGCCATTGTTGGGATCCCGAGCCTAGGACTCGGAATGTATCGTAGGAAAGTCAGGAGCACCGGGTCAAATCAAACCCAGAAACCCTAGATTTGGTGCAATTGTTCAAGTTACAGCACAACCCCTTGTTAAGTCCACTATGAGATGGTTAAAACTACAATAAAATTGATGCATCAACTTAAAAACTCGATCTAAAAAGTTTTTCAAACTAACTCAAAGAAAATAGTAAGATCATCAAATTCATCGGCATACAAGAAAATTAAGTTGGAGAATAATGATGGAGATTGTATAAACATAAATAAACTTACAGGAGATTAAAAACGAGGAATGAGAGAGACCCAGTCGGCAGGGGAGAAGCGGAGCTCCGGCGACAGACTCCACGCCAGAAAAAAAAAAACTTTTTTATTTTTTCCTTCAAATGAAACGCATTTATATATTTTCCCAAAAAACTAAGTCAACTTACTAATTTTTTTTTTTAATCATCTGTCGGGTAACTTAATTATTAAGTTCGAATTTTAATATTTGTTTTTTTTTCAAAAACAAATTTTTTAATGATAATTTTTTTTTGTAATATATTCCTTCCGTCTCAAATTTTTCACAATATTTTAATTTTTTAAGAAATTAAAAAAATATATTTAATATTATAATTTAAAAATAATAATTATTAAAATAATAATATTATAATTTAAATAATCAAATAATAATTAAAATGATAAATTATAATATTAATATTATAATTTTAAATAAAAAATAATTATTAAAATAATAAATTATATTTAATAAAATAAAAATAATTTAATTAATTTATATTATTAATTTTCTTAAAAAATAAATTATAATTTTCATAAAATATCTAAAAAAATATAAATATTTTAATTTTAATAAGACAGATATAATAAATTAATAAGTTACGGATATTTAATTATAGAGTGCGAAGGAAATAGAGAGGGGAAGAATTGGACGCGGATTTTACACCGCCTAATCTCTGGTGTGTCGGATAATTCTTTTAGATATATATTTTTTTAATTATCTGTATTTCAAGAGAATTACCAATTTGACCAATTCTTCTGATAATAATTTTGTTAATATAGAAACATATGGTATAAGAAAACAAAACAACTAATTAAGCTGAAATAATTGTGTGTCTAACAATAATAAATTCTATACATCTTAGAATAGTAATATCCTATATCATATATTTTTAAAAATGCAATGATTAATTTATTTCTATTTATTATATATCAATTTTAAATTAATTTATCGGCTATGGTAAACTAGTAAAATGTGCAATAATAGTTAAAATTCATTAATAATTTTCCTCAATAATTTTTTGAAACAAGCTAGATGCATGTGCAATTAAGATTGTACACTTAAAATGAGACAAAGAGAATAGTAAAGTTTATTTCGTGTATAACTTTTACACTAAAATAAAATAGAAAGATATTGACTTTTAATTTTTGAATTTTGTAGATTGATTTAAAAAATCATTAATTATTTTCAATTTTGAAATGAATGAATTAATTATATTTTAAAAATATAATTTTCTATCAAGTTCATCCTTACATCTAAATGTAATGAGTGTTTTTATATCACTATATTTTTTTTTATTTTTTTTTATCAACATTTTAAAAAATAATTTACTAAATAAAATTACGAATACCTAAAAACATATTGTAAAATTCAAAACAAACAATAAATGCTTAAAATTAAAAACAAACAATTATATTAGAAATATACTTATTGACTATGTAACGTACAGATATGTAAAACGTTTTAAAATTCGAACAAAAAAAATTATAATATTTTTAAAAGATGAATAAAATATATTATTATATTATATTGTTTTTTGTTTTTTTATTACACATATTCGTGTGTATCAAGAGAGTAGTAATAATAGGAGAATTATAATTGCGGGGTGACTAATGTGAAAATCCTAGGAATGGAGGCGGCGGCGGGGGGGGGGGGGGGGTGACTTGGGAACGTGAAGCACGCTAACTGAAGACGTGGCATGATCGTCATCGTAGCTGGATACAACCCAGAGGATGATGTGGCAGTACTCTGGCTTCTCATTAGTGCCACGTTTATGGTTTTTTTCTTGTTGAAGCCGTCAAATGCACAGAAAGTCAAAATCAATAATTGGTCCGCGTAATTCAGCATAACAAAATAATAATAAATAATGAATTCAGCCAAAGTGGACCCAGCAACTGCAAGTAATTAGAATCATCTCGGCAAGTAACGCCCAGCCGGTTGAAGACTCTAAGCAATTGGATTAATACTTGTCCCATAATTTTAACGGAACCATCACAATTAAATGTAAAGGTCTTATTGTTTTGATCTATTAAATATCATATTTTTATAACTAATAACCTTTTAAATACATGTTTATCTAATTAAATACATGTTTCAAACTAAACAAATATTATTCAATTCATGCCATGTGTAGTAGGTTGTCTAAGCAGCA
>JAUMHB010012556.1:0-11420 GCA_032359685.1 Pittosporum tobira
AAACAAGTGTCAAGAAATATTGTGTTGGGGGCTCAGTTAAAAAATAAATAAATAAATAGACAATTTGACAAAATCAAGCACGGTGCTAAATTTTAGTGCTGAGCTAGAGCTTCTGTGAACCGAGGACCACATCGGTTAAATTATTTGAATTTTGTTGATGGTGAACCAACATAACTGAAATGGCCCACGCGACTACCGAACGACTAGTGCTCGCCTACAACTAGTCTGAACAACAACACCAACAGACCCACTTAACGGCGTCGTATCATCTAGAGTCCCCCTTCCTCTGACAAATTCGTCTTATTTTAATTAAAAATAAAAACCAGTTTTGAATCGTAAGTACATTCTCTACATGTAAACCTTTTCGATACAAACGAAGCCCTTGCTCTTCACTCATTTTCACTTCTGCCAAATAGTTCGGCGATTTCTTCAACAAATCTCAACTCCCTTCAACAAGACAAACTCCATTTTATTGTCTCACAAGCTCTCATTTCATTATCGATCTTCTTCTGTATTCAAATTTCTCATTATCTCTCCGAAAATCTGTAACAGTAATGGCTCAAGTAGTGGCGACTAGGTCCATTAACAGTTCGTTCCCAAGCCCTAGCGCTGGATCTCTTCAGAATCAGCTCCAGAAGATCAAGCCTTCTGGTTTCGCTTCCCAAGTACTTCTAGCTCGCAATGCGCGAAAGAGCCAACACCGAGATGTTCGCGTAACCAATCCGATCACTGCGAGAAGATCTTTACAGCCCGAAGTCATTCCGGTCTCGCCTGAAGACGTTCCTAAGGTCGTATCACTTCATTAATTGCTCTATTAGTCGTTTTCAATTTTATGGATGTGATTATTTTTACTCTACCGCTTTGATCATCGTCTACTTAGAAGTTGTTGGATTGAAAAGAAAGTTCGAATTTTGAGCGAGTGGCATTATTAGATGAAAAATTAATTCTCTTATTGTGAAATCCTCCTATGTAGTTTATACCCTACTGGCTACTGCTGAACAGAATAGTAGTTCGGCAGTGCACCATTAGGTTGCATCAGGGATGTACCTCCCGCCACAAATGTTGTATCATGAATATCAATGTACAACACGTCAGGTAGGAGGTACGCCACTGCTACAGCTGGATGGCTGAACTAGTTAGTTTGTAGTAGGTAATAAAACTGAACAGGATTTTGAACTAGTTAGTTTATCGTCTCGAGGAGCTCATGGTTTTCTTACCATGTTATTGAATTTCAATGATCTTCGTTATTTCTAAATTGCATACTTATTTTAGAGAATTGCATACTTATTTTAGAGAACTGCATACATAAATATGAAAATCATACTTCATCATAATGCTGATACTTTTTGTTTTGGGTGATCGGTTTAATTTGATCAGGCGGGCAAGCAAATTCATCATTCACAGGAAACTCAGCAGCTTGGTGATACATCAGTGAGTATGTGGTCGAAGCCCACAGTTAAAAGAAAGACGAAGATTGTGTGCACAATTGGTCCTTCAACCAACACTCGTGAAATGATCTGGAAGCTGGCCGAGGCTGGAATGAATGTTGCTAGGATGAACATGTCCCACGGAGACCATGCTTCTCATCAGAAAGTTATTGATTTGGTTAAAGAATATAATGCTCAGTCCAAAGACAATGTTATTGCAATCATGCTCGACACCAAGGCAGGTTTTATCATCATGCTTGGTTACTTTATCAAAAAATAAATAAAATTATCATGCTTACTTCTTCTTTCTTACCAAGTTTAGCATAATAATTGGAAAGACTACTATGGTTTTCCATGTAGCACGTGTCTTAACTAATAAGCAATTCTTTAGTAGATATGTGGTCCCAGCTAATGCCCCGACGAAACTATATTTCAGGGATTAACTGCTAATTTATTTCCTTTCATCGTAATTCCATAATGATAAGTTGGTAATGGTTGATATCTGTCACGTATTCATTCTAATGCCTGTTCATACAAGTGTGTTGGGAGGGGCAGACTGGTATAGCATTTACAGTTGGCATTAGAATGAGTGTCATGGTTCCCTTGAGACTTATCAACTATGTATATTTTGAGATTATATAAGTTTCTCGTGTCATATATTTTTTACCGGTGGCAGGGCCCAGAGGTTAGGAGTGGCGACTTGCCTCAGCCTGTCATGTTATCAAGTGGCCAAGAATTCACTTTCACGATTAAAAGAGGGGTTGGCACTGCTGACTGTGTCAGTGTTAACTATGATGATTTTGTGAATGATGTAGATGTGGGTGACATGCTTCTCGTTGATGGTATGCACAATGCTTCTTTTTACTTATCCCCCCACATTTGTATGGTCTATAAGTTACCATAAATATGAAATTGATCCTCAAATTTCTTGGATTAGAATTTCTTGAGTCATAGTATCCTCAAATTTGTTTGAAGATTCAATTGATCCTTCACTATCTTTATCTTCCTCATATTCAATTTTGTGTTATCCGTAATTCTGTATTTCCTTGTGAACACTTGTACAGGTTATCACTTATCAGACTTTAATAAGTTTGCTGCTGTTACATTATATCCTTGTTTTATGTTGTAGGTGGTATGATGTCTTTGGTTGTTAAGTCAAAAACAGAAGATTCAGTGAAATGTGAAGTAGTTGATGGAGGGGAGCTCAAATCAAGACGACATCTAAATGTTCGAGGAAAAAGTGCTACCTTGCCATCCATCACTGGTTAGTCCCAAGCCCTGACCATTTAAATTACTATATAATCTATATTATGTTTTGTCTTCCTACAGCGGTAGTCCTAAATTTTTTCTTTTGCAATTGAATTTAACTGTGTCAACTACTTTACAACAGAAAAGGACTGGGATGATATCAAGTTTGGAGTGGACAACAAAGTTGACTTCTACGCTGTTTCCTTCGTTAAAGATGCGGCAGTGGTGCATGAACTGAAGAACTATTTGAAAAGTAAATTTTTGTGGATGTTAAAATTTAGCGAATAAAGTTAATATATATATATATATATATATTCTACTTCAGCTCTAATTTTTAACTTATGGTTATTGATTTGGTAGGTTGTGGTGCGGATATACATGTTATTCCAAAAATTGAGAGTGCAGACTCAATTCCAAATTTGCATTCAATTATCGCAGCATCTGATGGGGTAATTGTTCTGCTCTGCATCTCTTTCTCCAAAAATTTTAAATGCTTTTGAAATGAACTAGTCCTAGGTTAGGGTCTGGTAACTGGTGGTTAATATAATATTACATGCTAAAAGTTGTATGCGTTGCTCATCTCAGGCAATGGTTGCAAGAGGAGATCTTGGGGCAGAGCTCCCAGTGGAGGAGGTTCCATTATTGCAGGTATTATCATAGTTATATAGTTGCCGATGGATTTTATACACTAATTAGTAACGTTCCAACAAGAAAGAAAAACTTTATAAATGTGTAGGAGAGATCAACTTACTTACTAGCATTTTCTGACAACAATATAATTTAATTTGAAACCCCAGGAAGAGATAATCAGGTTGTGTCGAAGCATGGGGAAAGCTGTTATAGTGGCAACAAATATGCTGGAAAGCATGATTGTTCACCCGACACCAACCCGAGCAGAGGTATCAGACATTGCCATTGCTGTTAGAGAGGGTGCTGATGCTGTTATGCTTTCCGGAGAAACTGCTCATGGAAAGTAAGTTACTACTTTGGTTGGATTTTTTTGTCACATGACCAGTCTTTTATGTTGCATTTCATGATTTTTCTACTTTTGCGGTATCTGATAATTCTTTTTGATTTTTTAATTTAACAGATAAGAGTATTGAGAAATTACCCTTTATGTATTGGATTGAATTGATTTCATCCCATGCAGGTTTCCTTTAAAAGCTGTCAAAGTCATGCACACAGTTTCGTTAAGGACTGAAGCAACCATTGTTGGTGGGGAAACGCCACCTAATCTTGGCCAAGCCTTTAAGGTAGACCGTAGATGTATATAGTCTTATTCTGTGTTTTGTAGAAATTTATTAATATATCCATTAATATGCTGTCTCAGTTACCATCCACTTTATTTTCTTTCCCCTTTTCCTCTATAGTGAAAGAGGTAGACACCCCTATCATTTTACCTTTCTAGTGAAGGCTCATTAGTTATTACCTGTTCATTTTAAAATTTTCCATTTAAATACTAAACTCATGCTTACTGAACCCATTCTTTTCTACAGAATAATATGAGTGAAATGTTTGCATTTCATGCTACAATGATGTCCAACACTCTTGGAACCTCAATTGTTGTGTTCACCAGAACTGGTTTCATGGCGATCCTCCTGAGTCATTATCGACCTGCTGGCACTATATTTGCCTTTACAAATGAGTAAGTCTCAAAATTATATTCCTGCAATTCAAGGAAAAAAAAACAGGTAGTTTTTTAATTTTAAGGGTCAATTTATGAAATCCTAATAATTAATTTTGGTATGATTCATTACATGAATGAAAACAACAAATGTTTAAATGACTAGAACATTTTAGATAGTTTGCAACATTCAAACTTGTATTGAAAATTTTTGATGAATTCATGTGATTTGAAACTTCAGATTTTAAGGTTTGACTTTAAGATTTAAAAAACAATCTCGGAGTATATTAATTCAAATTTAATAATTTATAATTTCAATTTTCTGGAGTTCCCAAAATCTGGATATATATTTTTTTCTACTTTTAAAATTGAATTTAATAATTTATAACTTAAATTTTGTGGAGTTTGTTTCCAACTTTTAAAGATTGTATTGAACTTCTCTGCTAATACTTATACCTACGAAAGTCAGTTGCTTTAATCAGGTTATAAATTACATATATTCATTTTTTAACATGGGATTCTGGTATTATGCAGGAAAATGGTACAACAGAGATTGGCTTTATACCAAGGAGTTTCTCCCATTTACATGCAGTTCTCAGATGATGCTGAAGAGACCTTTGCAGATGCATTAGCATTGTTGCAGGTGAGTTTTTAGTTTTTTATTATGCTACTCTGCATTAAAAATCTATTTTACAATTCAATTATCTACCACAGCTTTGTGGTATTCCGCAGCCTAAGTAGTTGTAAATATAGAAAATGATTTGCATGTTTATGTATCTGAGTTTACATACTGCTTTACTGCTCCTGGAGCAGTCCACAATCATATGATAATCCTTCTAAAATTGGGGTGATTAATGATGTACAGAAGCAAGGAATGGTGAAAGAGGGAGAACAAGTAGCTCTTCTCCAGAGTGGCAGACAGCCCATCTGGCGATTCCAATCCACTCATAATATCCAGGTCAGGAAGGTTTAGAGCTGAGAAAAAGATTTGAGAGCGCATAGTGGAGAACTCTACCCCAAATTGTTAATCTTGATTGTTGTATCCTTGAATTGCCAAACTGAGCTTAGGTTTTGCGTATAGCAGACAATCCTTAGTCTTACAATGTCTCTCAGTTGCCGTTTGTTTTTGGTTTTGTTTGTATTCCTTTAGCTACAATTCTGAATTTATGAAAAACATGGTAATCACTGAGAATAAAATCAAAGTGAGGATATTCAGAAGCCAATTTGTCTTCATCTTGTTTTTCCAAACGTCCATATTTCTTGCTAAATTCCATATTAAAGGTTCTCTTGCATTGGATAAATTTACCCAAAAAAAAAAAAGAAGAAGAAAAAAAACTATCTCAATTTGACATTAAAATTTTCTCTTAGGTTCGATCCTATTACTTTTGTTCCCATTGAAAGAAATGCCAGTTAATGAATCTGAAAAATAAGACAAATTGCTTTAATTCGTAGATGATATTTGCTCGTATAAGGACGGCCAATTTCACATATTGTTCCAGAAATAGATGGAGATGCAAACCTGTATGTACCTGTATGGATTATGTCTTAAATCGCATTAACACATATCGACCAACAAATTTTAGATTATGTAAACTAGACAATACATCATTATCTATTAATATCAAGCCAAATTGGCACAAAATTACATAGGGGAACGAATAAATCACAAAATAGACAAGGCGTTTATAAACGTTATCAATGCATCTAAATAAGACTGAAACAGAAGAACCATATTTACAATATCTTCCTTGCGAAATGAGAACCCATTCTTACATAATGCCTTTACAGATCCTCTATCAACCTGCTAACCAGATATTTCACAAGAAAATCCAGGAGTTTTACTGGGTGGTTAAGTAAAAAATATTTACCTTGGTTAAATTTTTTCTATTTTATTTTTATTTTTTAACTTACATCTTAAGTGAAGTAACTCCTACATTTCCTCCTGAAATTCTAAGTGGCAAGCTAGCATAGATATTGTAAACCAGTAGATTTACAGGCAACAGGTATAAGAACGTATTCTTATCTTCCTAACATATCAAACTATTAACAGTAGCATACGATCTAAACCGAAACGAGATCTATACACACCCCCGTCTATTTCCCAGACCCTTCAACAAGTTCATCCACAATTAACCAACTCCCAGACCATGTAGGGCTAGATGAAGCTCAAACGCACAGAATATCAACAACGACAAGCAAACAAAATGCAGGGAGAGAAGTTTGCTCACACCCATTTATGTGGCACCATAAAAGATGTTCCAGGTTCCAGCAAGCCACTAACTTTTCGTTCATTGTTGCATGGTCCAACACCGACACTACCTGTAAGCATTGCCATTAGACTTCCTCCATGCACCCTACCTTCTGGAAGTGAAAATTGAGGTAAATCAACATCTTCCACCGAACTTATATCCGACGGGGATATCTGCGTAGGAATCCATTTATGTGCATGACCCATTGAATCAATTGATGTCCCCATATTTCCTGCACTAATAACAGTAGCATGGGAACTGTGTAAAGCACATAGGCCAGATTTCCCCCTAGCAAACTTATCGCAAGGCCCAACAGGCCTACCACCAAAATCTGACGGGCCCCAAGAGCACCGTTTTCCTCCTCCATGACCCTTGCAAAAATCAGTGCTGCCTTGTGCACTTTTATCACATCCTTCATATTTACACCTTTTCCCGCCACCATGGCGGACACAGAAGTTTGTCCGTCCCCTTGCACTCTTGGTGCAATCAGCCACAGCACATCTCTTTCCACCACCATGACTAACACAATACAAAGTACCCCCATGCACACTCTTCGTGCATCCCCCTTCAAAAGTGCATCTTTTTCCCCCGCCATGCCCTTTACAGAATGGCGTACTCCCTTCCGCCCCTTTCATACACCCTAAGAACGTACACCTTTTCCCCCCACCATGTGCCTTACAACACATTGTGCTCCCCTGAGCACCTTTTATACAACCGGGAAACTGACACCGCCGTCCCCCACCATGGGAGATGCAAAGGCCTGAAATTCCCTCTGCACTTCTAGTGCAATTTTCCATCTTACATCTCTTGCCACCTCCATGCCTAATGCACAAGCCGGACTTGCCCCTCGCGGCACGAGAGCAGCCATCATTACTGCACCGCCGACCACCGCCATGAGCAATGCAGTAATCTGTACGACCTTCAGCGCTCTTTGTGCACCCGAGAAATTGGCACCGGCGTCCACCACCATGGGCCTTGCAGAACACCGTCCTGCCTTCGGCTCCCTTATCACACCCAACTCTCTGACACCTCCTCCCGCCTCCATGACCAATACAAAAGCCAGAGGTACCTCTTGCTCCCTTCATGCATCCGCTAAACTGACAGATTTTCACACTGGAGTTTCGTTTTTGTGTCGCAGTTGCTGGTGATGATGAGAGGCGTGGCATAGCAGGACAAGGATTATCATGGCTAGGAACAAGGACGAAAAGTGCATTAGTCTCTGTTCCTTGCAATGAAGGCACAAGAGGTCCTTGTTTCCACCGAGATGATGTTGATCCTTCATCCACCGCTTGAACTGTACCATCTATAAGAGGTGCCGACTCAGAAAGATTGGTTGACAGACTTAATTCCAGATCTAGCTTGGGCCCTTCTGATATTAGTGCCTTTGGAGTGCCACGAGGAATATTAATCTGCTCAGGTCCCCTGTCAATCTTCAGATCAAGGTTTATACCAAGACCAAGATTCATTGAGGCGTCCTCCTCAATTTCTTTTCCAGAGGATATGGTAATGCAAGAGCTCGACGAACAACCAAACCCAGGAAACAAAGAAGAACAATCCTGCAGGTCAGCAGGCCCATCAGAAGCCTTCCATTTCCTCTTGCTTCCTTTTGAGTTTGGAAGGTAAGAGAAAGGAGCAACTGCAGGATAATGGCCTCCAGCATCAACAATTGTGCTCAGATGTTTGGACAATTTTGAAGCAAAATTAACTGTATTATGTCCAGACGTGTTGTCCATATACCCTTAAGAAAAGTACAGCTTTATTACCCAGAAAGTTACAATTGTAAGAAAAAACAGGTCGGGAGACTTCTGGGGTCGGAAAAGACTAGAAGTCAACTATGGGCAGAGAAAAATAAAATTAGCCTGAAAGCTCTCCCAAAGAGAGCATGCCACCTCCGCTAACAAAGCCTGATGTATCACAACGATCCATTTTACAATCTTGGTGACTCTAACAAGTCAAAAGTTGCAAGAGGATATCAAGTCCAAAAAGCTCACACACTTGTAGAAATAGACTTTGGTGTCAGTCATCCTGTAAAAGAGCAAATGCATTCATTAGACAGTGAGAGCTGATAGCATCTTAGATGGAGAGTAAACATCATATGGATTTAGGCTGTGCGTTTCAACAAAAGCAAACATTTACAATATCATACTATGGTGCTCCATCATTCCAATCGAGATTATGCAAGAAGTTGGTCTCGTAACAAACAGCGTGTACTTATCAAAAGAAAAAAAATATTAAACATATTTTAACAAGCATTTAAATACAAGCATAAAATGCATACCGAAATAACAGAGGAATGGTCAAGAAATGCCATGCAGTAGCAGCTATTGCAACAGTTTACTATGACTTTCTGTTTGCCTAAATTTTGGCTACACAGAAATCAAGATGAAAGCCTTCATATACACGTGAAGGAATTATTACCAGATTACACGCAATTACTTCCTCCTTTCCCAAATTCAATGTTACATTTTCCTCGTTGGGGTGTCCCAAAATATTATCACTTCTAGTATTAGTCCTCAAATGAATTACAAAGAGATAGACCCTTTGTTGGGGCACTATTGATGTTAATCAGAGAATGCCAACCAAATATTACTTAGGGATAAGAGTTATAATGTATTTGCTCCAGGGTATAGAATCAGAGCAACGTGTACACAGCGCATATTTAAGCTATACGCTTATTATTCAAATACACACACACACACACACACACACACACACACACACAAACCAATTCATATAAAATACTTCCCCCCCCGCCCCCCAACACACACACACACACATCCGGAAAAGAATGTCCGCCGATGAGGTGGCGGTCGTTAATGAGCAAGATAAAAATGCATCAGCTAGATAAACAACATTTATTCCATTGGAAACCAATAGTAGATACACTTATAACAAACTAAACAAATAAAACAGGAACAGAATTCATAAATCACAATTTCCATTTTCCAATTATACCCAAACGAACTCAATTTCAAGAAAGGCCAGGAAACCATATAGTCAGAAAAAAAAAATAAAACCATCACTCAAAAATTAAGTTTAAAAAAAACAATATATTGAGTGAATAAACTTCTGAAAATTAATGGTTTAATACCTTCAAATTTGCTGCTAACTTGGGCGACAGCGCCATAGAATCAATGGTCTGATATACAAAATGAATATAAGGGTTCGAGTGCCGGCAATTCTCGAAATCCTAATTAGAGAAAGAAGAGCTTCGGACGGAGAAGTGAGAGATAAATATGAGGATGGAGAAAAGACGGTCGAGAAAACGAGAAACAAAACACTGAAAAAACATTTGCGGCAGCTCTTTTTAAGGAGTGACGCACGTTAGACCTACTAATATGATCCTCTCCGAGCTAGTCTATAGTTCTTCCTGTGCGTCTTCAGATCCAGTAGATCACTTGGCGTCCAATACAACTATAGAAATAGAATTAGGGTTGTAAAAATTTGAATGCAAATTACATTTGAGTTCATATTAAAACTGAATTAACAATATTAAAAAAATGTAATAAATTTTAAATAAAATAATAATACTCTTATATGTCAAAATGAAGAAATTTAATATTGTAACTAGTATCGGTTCCATTCCATAAAAAAATTGTTTTTTTTTTTTTATCAATTTCTTTCATTCATAGATAAGAATTCTAATTATGTTGCTATTAATACTATATATGTTATCAAGTATAAGAGTATTATTAACTTTTGAAGGTTGATTTTTAATATTTTTTAAATTCAAATTAGCATCAAATGTTTTTAAAAAAATTATTATTTGCAATTAAAAAATAATTTTCAAATAGTTTGAAATTTTTATGATTGTATTGACTATAATCAAATAAATTAATGTAACCTGCATTTTTTGTTAAAAGGAGAATGTTTTTGAATTTTAAAATGTGATTTGCGAAATCCTAAAATTTAAAATAAACGTAATTTACTCGCAAATATTTTAATAAATAAAACTTTTAAAATAGTGCTTTGTTGATAATAATACATATATATATACACTAGCGTGGATTCTAAAGTAATCAAGACGATACCTCGACAAATTTCGATATTATTGTTGACCTTCTTTTTATACAACACATCATTAGATCGTGAGATGTTTGTCAATTTCTTCATAATTTCCTTATCCAAATGCATCTAATACACAATAGTTTTTGACTTTGGGATACACAAATTTGAAACACAAAAGCACAAAATAATGCAGCAGCTAATGACGTTAAAGTTGAAACAAAATAATGTGTTGACATTAAGAAATGCATTCGAAACACCAATAGAGTTGCATAGAAATTTTATATTTAAATTAATAATTATTTCATTAAAATTATCTTGAGAGAGGAATATGATATATCCTTTAGCATTTAGCCATATATTACGCACACTTATGCAGCACATCACTGTCCATCTTATCCGAATTTGGCTCCGTCTATTATATTTTCAACGCAATTTTATCCAATATATTTAATTTATAATCTTAACATATTTATTTATAATAATTTGAATTGTTAATAAATAATTTATAGTATTAAGATTATATTTACAGAACATAAAATTATTAAAAATATTTTCACTGTTAAATATTTATATAAGAACTTTCAATTTTTAAAAATTTGATAAAAATAAATAAATTCATCAAACAGTTAAAAAATATCAAATTATTTTATATTTTTTTAATAATGATAAAATTCAATATTAAAAGTAAAATGATAAATTTAATTTAAATTATACATATTATTAAAAATTATATATATTTCTAATTTATTGCGTAAAATTGGTTGAGAAATGAGTCAACTCGATCTTATCTATTTCTTTTTCGCGTCTTGAGTCTTGACGCTTTGATATTTATTCCCTTAAATATATATATATATATATATATAT
>JAUMHB010012556.1:11520-27320 GCA_032359685.1 Pittosporum tobira
ATATATATATATATATATATATATTCCAAACAAGGTTTCTGAATATTGCTAATTAGGGATTGGATATGCACTATAAATGCAAAATAAAGGTTGCAGAGGATAATAACTTGCGATAGCCGAGTCAGCCGACCGGGAGACCAATCTAGTACGGTCACTGCATAAGTAAATGAGCTCCAATTTACACGTGTCAAGAACCATTGGCCATAAACAAGTGGTGCGACGCACTGGGACGTTAAGGTGAAGATATAGACGGTTGTAGCTGAACAAACTGCTTTCGAGTGCATAGAATCGAGGCTCAAGCGGTGGTGCGCACATCTGGACAAGTAGGTTGAACGTCATGGGTGACGTAAAGAGTCCACGCCCGCCGACCACTGAGCCGTTGATGGTACGTCGTTGATAAGGCGCACGTCAGTGAACCGATTTGGCCAGATTATGAGCTGATCATACTTTCTTACGGGGCGGGAATGTGTGTTATCTTTGGGTAAATCTTTTTGCTGCTCCCTTTGGTCCCCCATTTGCCATTCGAATATACTACATTTTTAGTAATGTATAATTTTATGTTTAAATTAATAAAATCAAATTAAATACAAAAAATGTGACAAATTCTTCAATTTTGTTTTATTAATCAACTGAAATATAATAAATAAATAAATAAAACGCGAGATTTTCACCAATAACATTCATCAAGGCGTACAAGAACTCAGTCAATAAAAAAAGAGGAAGTTTGGCTCATGTAGAATTATGTACACGTAATATTAATATATATATATTTTTTTTAAAAAGGTGGTATTAATTTTGTTGGCCGGCAGTAACGATCACAAAAAGGAAGCAGCAACTTCATGGAAGTGAAAAGGTTGGCAGGAAGGTGATGGTCTTTTATGCATGCTCGTTAATTTTGTTCAAAGAGCATCTTCCAAGAAATATTCCATCACCTAATAATAATAATAATAATAATAATACCCACCTTTTTTTTTTCTTTCTTAAATTTAACTTTTAAAGTTGTTGATTTATGTGCCACGACCCAGAAGGTAATTGACATTTGGCAAGTGTGGGAATTCTTGTGCGCCCCTTTTTTTTTTATCGACGGGTTGGGATGTCTGTTTGAACTGAGACTAATAATTTGTTTTCAATGATGTAAATTGAATTTAATATAGATCGTGTTCGTTCAATTAAAATGTCAACTTTTATTAGATACTCCAATTCATCCCATATTCATCGTAACCGTTTAATTTTTCACAAATATTAAAAATATATTTAATTATAAATAAATATATTTTTCATATATTTTACTATTTAAAATTAGTAAAATAATGATTAAAATTGTATTCCATAATGTTAGAGTAGTCGATAAAGTGATGAGTCATAACATTGGAGTAATGATTAAAGTAGTGGGTCATATTTAATAAGTAAGGGTAATTTAGATAATTTATATTATTAAATTTAAAAATAAATAAATATTGCAATTATATTGAAAAGTCTAAAAAAAATTGTATTGCAATTTTAATGAGACAAATAAAGTATAAAATATCAATTAATAAAATATAAATATATTTTAAATTTTACTCATTATTTGAATTGTTATATTCTTATTAATATTTGAATTTACTCACTCAAAATTTAAATTATTTAGACTCAATTAATAATCGTATTTAACTCAATTATTAAACGAGAAAAAACAATATAAAATTTGTTCTGTCGTCATTTTTTTTGTATCTTATACTGTTACAAAATTATGAATAAAATTAATCCACTCAACTTCCGTTATAAAACTACTATATAAATATATCTGACTCGCAACCAAAAAAAAAATATTTAATGAACCTAATAGAATAACATGTTTCAAAAATTTATTTTAATTTACAGAAAAAATAAAAATAAATCACATCAATACTTAATTTAAATTTATATAATTAAAATTGAAATTATAAAATTAAAAATTTATATTTAATACGAATTATTGGTCTAATTGTATTAATCGGAAGACCCCCAAATTAAAACGTATGGCACTACCGTAAAGTTTCTGTCTTTTAGGACCGATGGATAGCCCAATGGCATGTGAACTACAGACCTAATTCATATAAACAGGGCTTTAGGGCTTCCATTTCTAGGCACGTAGGCCTATTTAATGTTTCACGTGGGCTTGCGCGCAATACTTGTATACTATTCAGCTCTTACCTTTTTTTTTTTCGTACATTTACATTTGAGTTCTCACAGTGAAAAGTAGCCCGTTTGCTATTCCTTACCAAATAGTGTTTCGATATTCGCGACTTATTTGATGATTGTAGAGTTTACCATATTTGGGTGTTAATTATTATTTTATATGATATATTAAATAATTATTTAAAATTAAATAATTTATTAAACTTCAGTTCAAAAAATATTCGGCTCAACAATTGAATATCTAAAAAAAAAATTGTATTTCATATGTCACAAAAAAAAAAAAAAAAATCATACATACAAAGAGAAAAAATATACAAAATATTTGTATTCAGGAGTCAGGACTACACTATGAGAATGTGTAATGTCCAACTCAGGGAATTTGTGTTGAATATTAATTTATTTTTTTTCAAAAGACGAGAAATAATAAAATAGGATGTATGTTTTATATAAACTAACACGGATATCTGGTGTTGTACATAATAGATACAATTATTATAAAAATTGATGTAATGTTTTGTGTAATTAATTTTTTGATATTTAATTAATTTTAAGTAAAAATAGTTGATATTACTTATATATGTATAGAAATTATTTATTTATTTGATAAATATATTTTTGAATTTTATTTTAAGATAAACTATTTGATTTTCTTGTATGCAAATAATAATCTATTTTAATTTTTTTGAAGTTGATTGGGTTTATGTTCATATAAAATTAAATTAAAAGTTATTTATAAGTTTTTAGGTTTTTGTTACCCGATTTCTAATTCTTATATGTAAAGTTCTAATATTCTTAAACAAAGATTATATATAAAAAATAATAAACACGTCATATTTACTTTTATTAGTAATAATTTTATAAATATTAATTTTGTACTTATATATCAATTAGATGCTTGAATTTAATAATCTGCAATCGAAATATAGTTAAATGGAGATGTATTTAACATAGATTATACATATAGATTATCCAAATTTGCATATCATTAAACGAAATATATAATATTTAATATTTTATTATAAATTTAATAATATGAGTTTAGTAGAATAGTAAATTTATTTATAGTAACTTGATTCGAACACGGGCAAGCACTACTAATTTTTAATATAAATAAATAATTGAATTTACTTTAATCGGGTTTAAAAACAAAAGTGTTAAAAAAAAAAAAAATGATGAAGTGTTGAACGAAATATTATCCGATTCGGATTAACTTATACGGGTCTTGTGTTATACAGTATATTATATACGCATACGCACTTCCCATTGACTTCCCTTACCTTTCACCTCTTTTTTGTTTGGGTACATTTCCCTTACCTTTCATAGCGTGTACTGTTGATCTCAATGCGGGTGACTTGGACAGAAGGTCAAATTCAGCGGCTCCGCTCACATAGTTGACTATAAAGTATAATCCTCACTTGCTAATCTTTTTCTTTCCTCGGAGGATTTGAGCGATCGTAAATAGATTTAGGCAGTATGCCAATATATTAGTGAGTTTTAAGTAAATTATATTTAAATAATTTTTAAATAGACAAACATAAATAAATATAAAAGAATATAAATTAACTTATATTAAATTTAAATTTATGTATATTCAAATCTTTTACACTTTTTATTTCTAATTTTTTTTTTAATTTTTTTCTAATTCTTTTTAACGTTCTCTCTCTCTGTCTCTCTCCACACACACACACACACACACATATATATAATTTTTTATCAACAGTTTCCAAATTTAAATGTAATTTACCCATAAAAAATAATTTACTTAAAAACGAAATGAACTAATTAATCCTACTATAAAAGAAGAATTACACTAAATATTATAATCAGATGTTCAATATAATTTTTTATATAAAAGATAAGTATTTTTTAAAAATAGTGTAAAATTTCATTTACATTTATGATAATTTATAAATTAAGAATATCATTGTATTTCAGAATGAGTGTAGAATTGTTTATATTGATTTTCTTTTTCCGTATGTATTACGTAATTGTCAATTGGCCCCTACCTTACATATCTACCAATAATTCACCCCTCAGTAAATTCTTCTTTTGGCCATAAAATTTTGATTATTATATTGATTATTTTTAATAAATAAAACATTGCATTACTATTATGTTGATTATTCATATAGTTTTGGTCATTGATTATGGACTCCAAGAATTTACCACGAAGAAACATTATTACATATACTTATAGCTTCATATATATTTATAAATTATAATTTTTAGTACATATTACATATTTTAATTTCCCGAATTTATTTTATCAATTTCCATACATACATCCAATTTATAAGGCAGATTAATACCCGTTTTCATTTATGTTACTTCACCGCATCTAATTTTGTTTCAAGCAAATCCTAAATCTAATTTGAATTTTTTAAATTATTTAATTAAGTACCCATCACTCACTCATATCCGCCCCTGTATATAGCACCCATTAAACTTTAACCCATTTACACAATTTTTATATAAAATATTTTGCCCCAAACTCATTTATAATAGGCCGAAATGGGTCCCCATTCCCATTGGACAAACACCCATTTTGCCAGGCTTCGGCTTTGACTTAAAACACTACCACTAACTAAGATAAGTTTGTGATAAAAAAAATAAAAAAAGTATTTCGGATAACTCACAAGCAAACAAGAACGTAATTATTTTCATTCTGATAAACCTACACCCAAACAAAAAGTAAATTGTGCCAAAATGTAACGGGTTTTATTCAATAGAATTTTTATTTATAAAATAAGATCGTTAACCGACGAAGTCGTAAAATGGATCGGTTCGGTTCCCCAGAAAGGATGATCAATAACCTCAAAAGAGAGAGGCAGTTTAGATACTGGCCTTGATAGCAGAACTATAAGTCAGGTCAAACAACTTATTCCACAGCATAATCCCTCCATACTTTGGAGAGGTCTTAATAGTTGGAAGCACCTGAGATATCAGAGTGTTAGGCGGAATATATCCCCCGTTGGCAGCTCCAGGTGCAGCAGGTAGTCCAAGGAAAATCTGACTCCTCGACGGGACCAAAGCAGCCCACTGCCTCCACCTTGCTAATAGATTCGCAGCATTATTCGTATATTGACACTGCGGATTATTGTAAAACTGTATCCAAACGTAGTCGAATAAGCCCGTCTGTATAGCAGTGTTTAGTTTAGCATCAGGAATCGGACATTGTGGTGCTGCGGATAAGTAGACTTTCCTTTGGGACCCGAAACCCGAGAGAGCCCGAGCTAGATCATCCCAGTACAGGCCCGAGGCCGTCTCGATATCAAAGTCAATCCCATCCAAAACTGCGGGCCCCAAAGGGCGGGGATTACTAGATCGGCCGCCTAGGAAGTTGTTCCAGAGGTAAGTAGCGACTTGCCTTGCGTCAGCAGGGGAAGAGAGTGTGTAGGTCCCGATTCCACCGCCAAGGGATAGGAGGACTTTGATGCCTAGTCTTTGGCACGAGGAGATACCAGAGCTTAAGCCAGCGCAGCCGTTAGAGGCGGGATTACAGTGGCCGGCTAAATTTAGGACCGGCGTTCGGCCACTGCCAAATGTGGTTAAGAAAGCTATGTTTACGTACTTGTAGTTTCCCGAGGCGCAAGTGGCGGCCAAGCTGCCTTCGTTGCCGCTTTGTCCCCAGTAGATAGCGATTCCGGAGGATTGTGAAGGCTGGAAGAAGGAAACAACAAATGAGAGGGAGAGTAAAAAGAGTGTCTGCGAGGAGCCTAACATGTTTGAAGAAGAAGATTAGTAAATTTGGTTTGGGGTGAAGAATGTTTTGCAGTAAATTGCCATTTTATAGGCTGGGGATGGGATGTGTTTGATATGTTTGTGGAGAAAAAAAGTCAGCGAAATGTTCAGAAATTGATGTGTGAAAATGACCATGCTCCTTCCACGAAGGCTGCTCTGCCTGATAGGGACACTTCACTGGTGTGACGGTTGACACTGGGTCAAGTCGTTCATAAAAGACAAAAAATTAAAAACTCCATTTCCTCCCTATACGGCAGGTTTCAGAACTAAGAGGCCCAAAAGTTAGCCGCCTTCTTGACTAATTTATTGCACTAATTTATAATTTATTTTTAAAAATAAATTATTTATTAATTAATTTTAAAAAAATTAAAAATTAAATATAATAATATTTTTAACTTATTAATAAATAAATATATAAAATATATTTTTTATCGCTTATTTAAATTGAAAAATAAACTATACGCCGTATCAAATAAGGCTATTCACTAAGTTAATTATTCGTAGAGTACTTCCATTAAAATTTTTACAACTACATAGCAACATTCTTTACTCAAATCAGTTTTTGCCATATTTATAAAAGCTTCATATTAATTGGAAAAAAAGAGAGTGTAAAATGAGTCGTCTGGTTTGTTCTCCAATAACGGAATTGAGGGGTTCTCTCTCTCTCTCTGTTTCAGTATTTCCCCATCTGTTTTCTTGGAAGTATTTTAATATTTCTCCCCTATTTTCTTGAAGCTAAGAAAGTAAGATCATTGCAAATACTAGCTATAAACTATCAAAAGCAATTGACATTCATCTAATGCAATTTTAAAAATGAGAAATGATTTAGGTTTCTAAAAATCTAGCTATGCACAATAAACAGAAAGAGAAGCTTCCATTATGCTAGTACATAAAAGGTTGTGATACAAACTGTGACATAAAATAAGTAAAAGAACGGGAAAAATGACTTTTTTGTAACTGTACTCATACTTGATTTTTAATTTGATTATCGAACTCAAAAAGTTTTCAAAGTGGTTACTAAACTATACACGAATTTTAAAATCCATAACTTTACTCAAAAAATGTGTAATTCCGTTAAATTTTTTTTACTTCCGTTAGTTTTGATAAAAATGAAGATAATAAAAAGAAAAGAGCAAACAAAAAGTTGTTTTGGTTAAAGCTATTATAATTTTTTTAATTTGATGCAAAAATAAAATAATAATAATAATAATAATAATAATAATAATAATAAAAGAAGAAAAAATGGACATTTATATCAACTTTTTTACATGTTCTATTCCTCTCTCTCTATTTACATGACAACTATCCAACCCATATCCTGGCCATGGCAATGCCAATGAAACTAAAGGAAGGCATTTGAGCTCTAACAGCTCAAAACAATAAAAATAAACACAGATAGCCTATAACTCGACCTACAATATTGGCCAGGGTCTGATGACAAGAGTACAGGCAAAGCCATATATCCATCATCCATTAAATCCTGATTATGGTTGTTTAAGTATTGTAATTTTCAAAAGTCATTAGGTAAAGGTTATCTAAGCGAGGGTATCCCTCCCCGTTGCCATATTTCCTCAACAAGGCTGAAGACGGGTTTCATTTTTTCAGTCATTGCACCGAGACAAGCTAAGCGATCTGAAGGCACCATCTACTCTGTCATTAGAGTTGCAAAATAGTTTTAAATTTGATAACTTCCTTCAACAATTTTTCGTATGAAAGTAAATGTGGATTATAAATTCTGATATATGCGTGTTCTTAATTGTTCGCAAGTACTTGGTGTAGGTCATGCGTGGAAGGAAAGAAAGAAAATTTAATTAGACCATGAAAGTAGTTAATGACCAGAGAGACCTTTTGAGACATCTCGACACCAGAAAAATAATTAACTTTTTATGCCCTTAACAAACATATATACCTGGTTTTTATGGTCCTTTCAACATAATCAAAGAGGCTCACATGCCCATGGATGGTTTCTTTTACAAGATACTGAGTGATGTCCAGAAGGGAGCAAATCTGTTTCACAAGCTTCTGTTCTGTGAACTCTTCAATAGTACCTGCAACTTCTGATTGCAGAATCTCCATCCATAGAAAAATCTGCAGTTCATATCTTCTATTTATTAAGGAAGCTGCTGTAACAGATGAAGCCAAGTCGTTCGACTCGGATAACTTATCTGATTCACAAAAGAAATTCATGTACAGTTACAGGAAAAAGGAAGAAGTTAAGGATACTCTAACTATATTTTTCGAGGTAGAACCTTGATCCGATGCTTGCAACGATGTGGCATTATCATTCCACTTCTTCAATTCCTTTGGCTTACTTGTTAGAAGTTCTATTAGTTCAACACCAACTGTCATATCACAAGTTTCTTTTGATTTTGGTTTTTGATTCTCCAAGCTTTTGTCTCTTTCTTGCTTTTGATGTAACCAATGAGTGGACGAGTTCACAAGTCTCTGAGCCAAGATTAGCAAGTTAAGTCCTTCAGCTTCAAGACCGTGTTTGATTTTCTTAGGAAGGGTGTTGAAGAACACTTCTGAAGTTTATGAGTACGAAACTAAAGCAGCTCCCTCCTGCATTTCTAAGGATTCCGATGATACCTGCTGAGAAATGGGTTGTTTGCTTTCATGGTGTGTCCCAGTTGATCTTTCATTGATATCCTTAGCAAATTGCTGATATGACTTACTAAAAGATTGAAAATGAAAAAGTAATAAACTAAGGAGATTTATCCAATAGTAAATGGCGATAATAGCTAGACTTTTTAATTTGTCTCATCCAGCATTTTAGAAATTTGAACTTCTTTGATTTGGCCAAGTCTCAGCCAAGTCCAAATCAGAGCATTCAAAGGCAGTCTTACAGAAGGTGCTCCATGTGACATCCTGCAACAAATCTGTTTTGCTCTTCTTTCTCTTTCCATCGACTAATTGTACAAAATTTACAGTGACGTCCCAGGTTTAGATGGTACTTCATCAATCTTGTTCACATTTGATCCACCAACACTATCTGAAATAGTATGTTCATTATCTTTTATAGAGAGAAGAGCCAAGTGAGCTGTGAAAGGCTTGAGAAAACCCATACAAGACTCACCATTGCATTTTAAGATCGATACTGAAGCCCAGCAACCTTCCCTATATAGAAAATTCAGGAGAATGTGCCAGATGGGAGTAATATTCATATGAATCTGCTCACCCTGTCCTCTTGATAGTTGTTCAATAACTCTATGGGCAAAAAACTCATCACAACATTTCTTTCTACGTTTCTCATATTTTTCTGAGATTCGTCATACTAGAATTTGGCCACATCACTGTTCTGCAATTTTCTTGTCCTCAATATACCTCTGAACTGACTCAACATGCAGTACAATCCTGTTACGAATTTGGCCCCAGAATGCCTGGTCTTGGCCAAACCCCTCACCACTTGAATTTTTAATTTCCTTGGTGTCAATAACATCAACAGACCTGACCTACATATTCAGTAATTCAAGATCACAACATTTACATTCCAAAGGCTTCCCACAAACATCAGAAATCTTAAGGCTAATTGTCCTCGGATTGATTTTCTTATTAAAATCATTGTTATTAAGGGACCTAAGTGGAACTCCAATCTTTAGATATATCAAACCAAAAGGAATGAAAGCAGAACCCAAAATAATTAAATCTGTTGAACAAAATCCCCAACCCGATCTCATCATCCAAATCTCAACTAAACCCAATTGCAGTAGAAATTCATTTGCCTCGTCCTTCTCTTCACTGCTCGATCTTTTCATAAGTTACATCAACCCAACTAATATGAATATTTCTACTAACAAATCTACTATTCACAACTCCAGAATGCTTGTAAAATTCAACATATAGGTTATCAAAATTCCTTAAGGACTCATCACTAATATTGAAAAATTAAAAGACTTTCATGGATTTACAAATAGGTGAAAGCAAAACAAGCAATGCGGGAATAACTGGGAAATCGTTTGGCGTACCTGATCGATTCTCAACCTGCCAATTCCAAGGGTAATCGTGCAAGAGCTTAATGATGAAGAGAGAGAATTCGAGAGAGAAGCCAGGGTTTGGGGAGAAAGAGGGGAGAAAGAAGAGAAGAAGAGCTTAATAGCCAAGAGAGAGGGAGAGAAAGAGAGGTGAGGTAAGGTAAATCTTAGGGTTTTGGAGGTGGAGAAGAGGGTTTAGGTCTATTAAGAGGAGAATGCAATGTGTCTTGGAGAAGTCCATGAATTATGATATGGAATTAGAGAGAACAGGCGAAGTGAGATCTGAGGTGGTTTTAGGGGAAATTATAGTTGCAGATCCAGTAGGCTAATGTGCATAGTGCTCCACGATTTTGATACAGAGATACGTGAGGAGAACACGAGGAAACCTAATCAACAACGGTTGCAGACGCCGAAGGGTATCGTGCGCCTGGTTGAGGAAAATGGAGATGAGATTCGAGTTTAAACTTTCGAGTGCTAATATTAGCGGGAAAGAAGAAATGGCGATTTACTCTAAAATTACAAATTGTGTCTTGAAATCTCTCTCCTTTTGTCGAGCTAGTCCCAAAACTGACTAACCAGAAAGGGATTAAACATGTACTAAAGTAGTATATTGTTTAAAATACTTATTTTACGTGTAAGCATTTATTCATATCCTGAAACTTCAAAATTTATAATCAAAAGTTGAAAAACATGTGCTCGACTATTAAGTCAAAAATAAAATCTCTTGAGAGGGACTTGGATTTTAATATATTTATTATGTAATGTAGTTCTTAATAAAATAAAATAAAATAGTCAATTTGCTTTTACATTTTAATTTATTTAAGCTACATTTTAAAGATAGAAGTTGTTTGGTACAACTTATTTTAGAATAACTTATAGTTTATTTGTTGATTATAATTTTTTTTTAGCTCAAAAAAATATTTATTTATTAATTTTTTAAAAATAAATTAATAATATTGTTATACTCAATCTATAAAAAAATTTAAATTAATTTTAAAAAAAATTAATTTTTAAAAATAACCTATAATTACTAATAATCGGTGTTGCCAAACAGGGCAATAATAACAAAATAGATTAAAGAAGACAAGGTTATGAAAGATGAGTTTGGGCTCTACCATTTGGGAAAAATTGAAGATTTTGACACTTTCCAATCAAAAAAAAAAAAAAAAGATCAACTCTTAAAACGATATCATTTCATTAACATGAGCTCTTTTGGTTAGAAAATCACAAACTCCTCTCTTATGTCTCAATAAATATACTTACTTAACTATTTCATTTGGTCATTTTGAAATTTGAGAATTCCATAAAAAAAAATAAAAATAATAATAATCTTAAGCTAGAAAAAAAATATCTTAACTAACATAAATATAAATAATTCTAATTCTAAGATTATATCAACAACAATGTTAGAATATAATTTAATTAAATTATCAATGGTTAAAAGAGCTTCAACAATATTTTAAATTCATATTTATTTTTCTTCATATTTACTTGGAATTTTGTGAGTTTCAAATGGAAAGAAAAAAGAACAAGGTAAGACAACGAGAGTTTAAGACCTATTAGAATTATTAATGTTTACAGTAGTATTTTAGATCGACTGGTCGCGCGGAAGGCAAAGAGTTCAGGGACCAAATCATATAATTAGCCCCGAGATTTGATGCGTCCACGTGGACAAGCATGCGAAGCGAATGACGAAGACTGTAAATACGACGCCGTGTTTCTCCACCTCTCATCGTCCCTGTTAATCAACTGAAATCAAATACTCAATACCCATACCCTATCTAAACTGTGGAAGCTTGTTCGTAGTGGAGATACAAAATGTCCACAATTTATAGTTCCCGGTTGTTTAACAGTACAAATCAAAACTGCATATCATCTTCACTTGGTTTTCCATCAAGATTTCCCTCTTTATGTCCTTTACTTTTAAACAAATTCCCTTCGTGTCCCCACCAGTTATCTTCTTCAAGAACCAGAACAACTCTGGTTTTAGTGAAGTCGTCTGAAGGAGCAGAGGTATCTACGACAAAGGATGAGTGGCTAAAGAGGTTGCCCGATAAGAACAAACCCCTCTACGCTCACAGCCTGCCTTGCATCGAGGCTTGGCTAAAGAGCCTGGGGTTTTATCAGAGCAAAGACGATAGAGCCCTTTGGTTTGTGGAGAAACCCGATTGGCACGCTCAATTATCGCTTGATGTTACCGACCTCTATATTAGGTTTGTTTTATGTGATTGAATTTTCGGATTTTTTTGAAACGTTTACTGCTTTTGTTTCTAGATTATGCAATCATTCCCTATTGCTCGGATAGGTCTATCATTATTATTGGGATCTTATATTGAGCATTAGTAGCTTTAATGCTTAAATAGTAGGTTGGTTACTTGGTTCTTTAGGTAGTGAGTGCATTGGTTGCTTGTAAAGATGATACTTTTACAATGCCATGATTGATTAAGCAATCTGGGGTTCACAGTAATTAGCAGGCGGATGACTTATGTATGATTAGGGACAGTGGAGGGAAGGAAAGTGATATCTCTAAATTGTGTTGGATTGGGAAAAGTTTAAGGGAAGGTCGAAAACAGGACTCTGGAGAGGATTAAGTTCTTTTTGGAATGGGAAAATGGAAAGGGGAACCACTTATGGTCTCCCTAATACAGGCTTTCTTGTTCTGTTTCTCTCATTTGTCTTTTCATGACAATGGGGTGTTCACCATGCGGTCTCTTTAAAAATTGGACATCACTTAACCAAAACAAAACAGTGAGCTTATCTGTTTACTAGTGTAATCTATAGGTTGTATCTTTAGTTTTGTAGTCTAGCCCATTTTCTAAAATGTTATCTGTAGATCATTCGCAAGAAAGCAGTTAACTGGCTATCAATTAGGTCTATTTTAGGAAGAAGTCGACTTTATGAACCTTGAATGTTGATGGTTGAGACCAGCATGGCAGTCCCATAGCAAAGACCCATACCCATGCTAGATATTGTAGCCATGTCTGGGTTAGCCAATGGCGTAATAAGAGATCAGCAGTTCATTTAGTAGCAGTTCCCTCCGGAGGGTTGGGGTGGAAGCGTAACACTGATGGGGTGCCCAACCATGTGGAAATGATGGAACTGCTGTTGTGAGGCGCTGATCTTTTCATCTCACAACATGAAGGACTTAATTAACAGGAAGTTCAGTTGAAAGTTCAGTTGCCTTGTTTCAATAGTATAATTTTAGTATGTGTTTTATGATACTTCCTCTGTTCCAAAAAAAAAAAAGAGAGATTGTTTTCAAATTTTATGGGTCAATACACGAAATTCTAAAATTTAAAATTGATGTTATTCATTACACGATTGAAAACAACGAATGTTTAAATAAGTAAAACGTTTGTGTTAATAATTTACAACATTCATATTTATATTGACTAAATTTTGACGAATTCATATGAATTTGAAACCTAGGATTAAAAGGTTGGAGTTTAGGATTTTGAAAATAATTTCAATTTTTGGAATGGAGGGAGTATCTCCATCTCTTAATACTTTTTTTTTTTTTCTCAAATTATCATGTCTTCTACTTCACCGATCTTTACTGACTAATATTAAATATTTGAATGCAGGTACCTCAAGAATGGACCTGGAAATCTCGAGAAGGATATGGAGAGGAGATTTAGTTATGCTCTAAGTAGGGAAGATATCGAGAAAGCTATACTTGGAGGACCATAAGGAATCCTTCTCTGTTTGTTCATCATCCAGTTTATGTCAAGAGATGTGTGCTCTCCTTTGTCAATGGTATGATGAAATGTTCTTGCGGGAGCCAATCATTTTCTTACATCCTCTCATTATTTTTGAAGCAAATATGGGCGTTGAACCTTGGTGCCTGTAATTATCTCAAATTAATACTGCAGCTCAGTATGTTGTTTCTTATGACCAGGCTCATCATAGTGAAACTTATTTTGCCTGTACTTTGTTTGAAGACATCATAATTGATCATAATTATACTAGATTAATCAGTAGAAAGGACGATTTATTGTTTACTATCCTGGAGGAATTGTTTCGCGAATCTTGTTAAGGCCATTAATTGCAGAAGAGGCAAGTAAATCAACATATCATGCTAGGATTTATTTGCAAACTGGAACTGGAAACTGGAAACTGCAAACCATATAAGTTAAGCGGTTGGTATAAAACATAATAGTAAGAGAAAGCCTTATTATTTTTCAAAACAATCTTCTAAATGAATCTTTTAGAAGATTCTTTTAAAAGACGTGTTTTCCATCTTTTATGTGAGTTACTAGCTGTTTAAGCAAGTTTCTTATAAATGAATTCTTATAAAAGATTCTTCTAAGTGATTCTCCTATTAAATTTGTTATAAATTCTTTTAAAAGTGACAAACAACTAATGTCAAAAATGGTATACATTTTATAAGAATTTGTTTATATTTTTTTTTATAAGAATTAATTGTGAAGCACATAATGCAAAAATTCATGAAACATGTATTCAATACACAGAATGCTGACGCCAAATTCCTCTGAGCATTGGTTTTTCGTAATAAAGGTTCATACAAAAACTAAATTCTACCAAAAATATAACGATCCGTAGGAATCGTGATTCACATGTTAGATGAAATGTGCTTGAGTCCATCCAAAAAATGGGATAATTATATCGTTCTTAATTTAGTTAGAGTTATATATATACATATATATAGACTCGAATTATTCAGAACACCTAAATTCATCCTTTCTTGAAACCTAAAGCCCTGCTCACTTGTTCCGCTAATATACATACAGAAGATAAATCCAAAAATCTTTAATGTTACGTTTGGTTCCCATTCATTTCCAAAAATAAAATAAAATAAAATTTTATATTAAAAATAAGTAGTTGTTAAAATAAAATAGTTAAACTAATCACATAATTTAAGTTAAAAACGAGAGAAGAAATAGAATGAATAAAACTCACATTTTTTCGAGAAGAATAAACATTTATTTTTTATTTCCTCATCCTTTTCATTTTTAACCAAAAATTTAAGACTAACAACACTTTTCATTCTAACCACCACTAAATTTTAACACAAAATTTTATTCCATTCATTTTCCTTAAGGAATGAGAATCAAATGCAACATAAGTGTTAAAAAAGTAAAAATCAATGTGATTCTGCAGAGTGATAATGAGACCAATATTCCTTAACAAGCTGCCCAAACAGTGAACCCTCCGTCTTCATTAGATTCATCGGTTCATCATACTCCACTAGTTTTCCTGAGACAAAATCCAATTACAAACACATCAGAATTTTGTCGAGCTATTATCGCTGTTTTGTCATGTTGATAAACAATGCACGTTAAGAAAATCAAACATTTTGTATTAAAGAAAAATAAGGGAAATCTCACCATCACTGATGGCTAAAACCATGGTGCAGTCCATCACAGTTGGAATTCTATGTGCGACCGTGATCACAGTGCAATCAGCAAATTCAGTCCGGATAGTTCTCTGCAATATCGTGTCCGTAACATTGTCAATTGATGCAGTTGCTTCATCAAGGACCAACACCTTGCTCCTCCTTAACAAAGCACGGCCCAAGCAAAATAACTGTCGCTGCCCCATGCTCCAATTCAATCCATCTTCCGCAACTGAAAGGACAGTTCGGTAATTATTACCAATGACTACCACAGAATAGCCACCCCAATACTGAGAGGTTGATAGTGTTACCTAAAGAATTGAGACCCAATTTTTTCTCCTGAACTCTCTCTCCAAGCTGACACTTCCCAAGAACCTACATAACAAAGAGTGAAGCATCAGAATAAAAATGTTTTGCAAAGGCTTTATTTGATATAGGTAAGAATATATGATAAGAGTTATTTTGTACTTAATATTTTAATATCTTTTTCTCTTGATTTATTAATATTTTCTTAAAAAGCCCAATTAAATTTGCAATAATTGTTATATTTTTAGTTTGGATTACTACTCTTT
>JAUMHB010012667.1:6856-22056 GCA_032359685.1 Pittosporum tobira
TTTTCAAAAAAAAACCCCCCCCCCCCCCCCCCCCCCCCCCAAAAAAGTATATCTCTATTATCACAATAAAACTTTTAGTTAAATTTTGGATGAAAATCATCTATGTCTAACGTATATTGTGTATTTTATAGATTTGATCATATTTAGACCATCTAAATACAAAAAAAAAAGAAGATAAAAGATTATAAAACGATTTAAATTTAGACAACATAGTTAAAATTAAAAGAAAAAAAAAAGCCTTCATCAATTATTTTTCTTAAAATAATTTAAAATTAAGAAAAAGTAATATTTGAAACTAATTTAAACTTTGATTATAATTAAATTTCAAATAAAGAATAAAGAAAAGTTAAAATAAAAAATACCTAATTAATTCTTGCTTGAAATTTTGATAAAATGCAAAATTTACTAGAAGAACAAAAAATTATATTATAATATGTGAGTATCTACCAAAATTTGAAGTTTGTAAAATTTTGATTAATTTCACAAAAGGAGCACTTTTACATATTTTATTTTATTTTTTGAACAAATTTTGTATTTTACCAAATTTTTTAGATATAATTAATTAGGTGTTTTTTTTAATTAAAGTTTTATTTATTATTTTTATAAGAATTTTTTTAATTAGTTTCAGATATTATTTTTCTTAATTTTATTTATTTATTTAACTCAACAATCTATGGAGTATTATCTAAAATTTAAATTATTTTTGAATTTCTAATTATCTTTTTTGATTTTTGTATTAAACCTGTCAAAATACGGTCAAATATATAAAAGCACTAAATTCGCTATAAATGGATGATTTCCATCTAAATATTAAAGGAAGGGTCTATAATGCTAATCAAAATATATTTGGGGGTCATTTTTGCTAGTTTTTGAACTTGAGGGTGGGGGTTTGGCACAAGCCCCATACTTAGAGGAACACTTATACAATTAACCCAACTTAAATGTATCTCTAATTTTAGAATTGGGGAATAATTTAACAGAAACTTGTTATATAAATCCAACTTAATTTTATTGTTATTTATTCGCTGTTGAATTGCCGTTTCCGTCTTTCTCGTTCACCATTGTGTAGTTCAAATCTGTTGTCCCAAATATTATCTCATTCGTCATAAATTTAATCTAACAGTTGTATTATATTTAAGTTTATTAATGGTAAAAAATAATTATAAATTTTATATTCGTCATAAATTTAGTCTAACAGTTGTATTATATTTAAGTTTATTAATGGTAAAAAATAATTATAAATTTTATATGTAATATAACCGTTAAATTGGATTTGAAAGAGTAAATGGAATAATATTTGGGACATGGAGTCTTGTACCTTGTGGTGCAAAAACTTGAAAATTTTGAAAGGAAAAGTCCATAAATATATAGATAAATGGGATCGCACCTTTTGTCCCATGCCCTGTTTCCAACTATCTATCACAATAGAAATCCATACAATTCATTTCCATCTACTACATGCATGGCGATCTTTCTAAAAATAGAACAACAAGAACCAGATAATCCCAAAGACCCTATTCTCAAAATTTCCAAAAATAGTCACATTGATACGTACTCTCCAACCATGCGCATTAATCCGATCTTTTGATCATCCAATTGAATTACACAAACATCATCAAAAGAAAAAAGAGAAGATTATTATTCAATATCTCACAAACAAATTAACAGACTCATTTTCTTGAACCTCCAAATCCTCCTCCATTCACCATCATGATGGTTAAGCTTGAATCTGATCAGCTCCAACAGCTGAGAGAAATCTTCAAGCGGTTCGACATGGATTCCGATGGCAGCCTGACCCAACTTGAGCTGGCGGCCCTCCTCCGGTCCCTTGGGCTCAAGCCCAAGGGTGATCAAATCCATGCTCTA
This sequence comes from Pittosporum tobira, assembly GCA_032359685.1. Lineage (NCBI taxonomy): Eukaryota > Viridiplantae > Streptophyta > Magnoliopsida > Apiales > Pittosporaceae > Pittosporum > Pittosporum tobira. Next base: position 8,723 of record JAUMHB010012667.1, read on the forward strand.
CTAGCCAACATGGACGCGAATGGAAATGGATTAATAGAATTCAATGAATTGGCTGAAGCCATTTTGCCTGACATGGACGACGAGATCTTGATCAGCCAGGATCAACTCATGGAGGTTTTCCGATCGTTTGATCGTGATGGAAATGGTTATATAACTGCAGCCGAGCTTGCCGGACAAATGGCCAAAATGGGACATCCATTAACGTACCGCGAGCTGTCGGAGCTGATGAGGGAGGCAGATGTAAATGGTGATGGTGTCATTAGTTTCAACGAATTTACGTCCATTCTGGGAAAATCTGCTGCTGATTTTCTCGGCATCACCGTGTCCTAGTTTCAGTTGTTTTCGTCTTTGTGATTATGGATGGTATTGATCGAGGACACTGATGATATTGGATAATATTTTTATTTTATTTTTTTATAGTTTCAGGGGTCATAAATTTTGGGCCTTACTGTATAATATGGGGAAAAAAAAGTGTAGAATACAACGTTGTGAGTACATGTCAGGCTATTTCCTTTTTGTTTTTGGCGTTCTTGTCTGATATTGGGTAGGTCATTTTAGGTTTAATGTTTATGACTGAAGGAAGAGAAAGGGAGCAAACTGCTTAACAAAGATGATGCTAAATTGCAGAATTTAGCAATCAAAAGAATTACAATATATGCGTGTATCTATATATGTACTTACATATCTTAAAAATTAAGTAAAAGTTTGAAAGAGAGTAATAACTTAAAAACATACTACGATATTTCTTTTACCACCTATGAACACTAACAAAACTTTATACGCAATAAAAGAATGCACGTGTGACTCTACCTCGCTTGTAAAACAAACTACACAAGCTTTCTAGACCTTCATTTGACAAACCAAAATAATGTACAGCAAAACTAATCTTCTGCACAGACCTAGTTCTATCACGTACAAGGGCCAGAAATCCTGTCCACTTTCCTAAATGGGTACCTAAAAAGGGGACAAAGACATTATTTCTCGTGAATGCTGCCTGTTAACGGACTAGTTCTTGCCAACGAACGTGCAGTTAAACCCACAGTTGTATGCCGTATTGATCTCTGCCTCACCATATTGCAGAATTCAGGGTCTTCCATATTGCCTTCGTGTCTTATCCATTGTATCATCCCATGGTACATTGGAAAGAACCTCATTTGAATAGAGTTGTATGCAAAATAAGGGGTGAGGGCCCCGCATACAACACAAAGTGTGATGAGCCAGTAAAACGGGGAGGGGGCGAGGGCTTCAATAAAGACTTTATAAGCATTTGTCGAAAAGCTGGAAGACATTGCACCATATGCCAAGAGGAAAATATACCAGAGACATATTCCACCCCAGATGAAGATATGCTGGATTAAGGTGAAATAACTAATGGAAAGTGCCATTTGGGAGTTCACCACCCAAACAACACATGTATACATTGTTGGCCCCACGATATCCCTTCCGGCGACTTTTCCGTCCTTGTTGAAAGCTTGGGGATCTAGTGCTTTTATGCAGAGGAAGAAGATGATGACAGCACTGCAAACCCCATTGAACATCCACCCAATTATACGTCGCCAGCTGAAGAGAAGATTTTGTACACCTTCTTGGTACAATAAAGGAAACTGCCATGTGGAGTTTTTAAAAAATTAGATAAAATTATAAAAAGCATTTATGAAATAAAAATGAAATTTGTTTTACCTAAATTTAAAATAGATTTTGTATGAGATGAATTGCATACCTTGAGACAAAATCTCGCAGATACATCCTGGTCAAAAACTCCCAAAGCAATCACTGGAAGTGATGTAAAGAACACATTGTAGAGGGACAAAAACCAATCATTGTATGCTGGCTGTCCAGAGAATGAGGCATATGCTTCGTAGAAGAATAGAGTGAAACCAAATGTGACATTCTTATAGAAGAAGTAGCATATCTGCCAAAAGAAGAAAATTATTTAAGTGAGAACAAATATACAATATAGGGTTAACAATATTAAAACATGAAAATAGATATAATTACATCTTTTTGTTTTTATACTTGTCACATTTTATAATTTGGCATTTCAATTCAGTCTCAAATCAACAAACGAAAGGCTTCAATTATATGACTATAGAGTGAAGTGTTAGTCCTTACCATTGATGAGATCCTTCTGTAACACCAATGGCCATGCACCAGCAGTAATCGCTCCAAAAATCTAAACTGGGCTATTGCAATATCACTTGACATGACCGCCTGATGTTTGCATAAAATATAAAGGGTTTAGAAAAAATTGAATGGAACATAATCAATAATAATCCCACCATTCCACAAAAAGGTCCCCTTTGAAAAAATTTCATAGCACAATTAGAGTCCAAACTTATTGCAAATCCCTTAGGGGTATAATGGAAAAAAACTATATACTTAATATTTGAAATTTTATCAAATATGATTCTTTTTGTTGAACAGAGGGAGTATCAAATATGGTTAGTTGAGCACCTGCATTCCTTCAACACCACTAATCCCAACACCAATATCAGCTTCCTGAAGCATTCCCACATCATTTGCTCCATCACCAATTGCTAGTGTTGTCTTTCCCGTTACTTCTTTAACAAGTCTGGTAACCAGTGCCTTCTGTTTGGGCGATGAACGGCAGCAAATAACAGATGCACATCCAACTGCAAGTTCTAAAAACATTTTCTTCATGTCGTCTTCCAGAGCATATACAAGTGATTTTCCATCAATGATCAAAGCAAATGCATCAGAGCTTGATGAAGTCAGCACAGCCTTCCCTTCACTTATCTGCTGGAGGACACTGTTCTTCGACGCCTAAAATGACATCACCATTTTCCATCAACATCACACTTTCTATATTATATTGGTCAACATGTGATACTTACGATATATTAATAATTTATAAAAATAAGTTGAACTATTATGAATTTTAGCTTTACCTGAATAATGGCGTCCTTCTCTCCAACTTTCTCCAGTGCTTTAATATCTGGAGTCTCCAAGTTTATAATTATCTGCTTCATCCCTTGTCTAAGTAAACTACAAGCGAATCTGAAGAATATGCATTTTACACATTAGAGAGGATTAGATAAGTGAACTCCATGTAACATAAGTTATACTAAAATTTGTGCCAGAAATATCGTACCCTATATTAATCGCAGTCTCCATCTTATCTCCAGTCAAAACCCATATCTTTATTCCTGCTTGGGCAAGTTTGTCGATGCATTCAGGAACCTGACAGGTACAATAAAAAGATAAATCAATTCCAAGGCCCACTTATGCAAAAATAATAAATAAAATTTGGTGGATTTTCTTCATAACAAGCTTTTCAACTCACCCCTTGTTGGAGTTTGTCCTCAACTGCTGTTGCACCGAGAAGAATCAAGTCCTTCTCTATCAGCTCTGTGACTTCATCAATCATTGTCTCTCGATCTGCACTGACTGAATTCTTGGCCTCTTTGAATTTCTCATCAAACTCTTTGTATTCTTCATCACTTACTTCACGATAAGCAAGTATCAATGTTCTTAACCCTGCATCAGCATATTCATTCACATGTTCCCTAGTTGCATCTTCAAATTCCCTTCCATTTTTCGCAAGCTTTTCAAACATGACACTGCATCAAACCAAAAATAAAGAATTAGAAACCAATATCAAGATGGATTAAGGAAAAAAGTCAAAAGTAGAATAAAAGATCAATAGCGACTAACCTGTCAGCACCTTTACTGAGTAATAAGAGCTTTCCCTCGTCATTTCTTATAATAACAGACATACGTCTTCTTGAACTATTGAACTCTAAAACGTTCAGAAGCTCATATACCCTGCAAAGGAAAGTATTAAAACATATAAGTGAAATAATTTTTAACTAAAACAAATTCTCAATGCACAACCAAAAATAGATACCAACCTTTCAACTTTCATGTGAGTCACAGGATCCAACTCAAACAATGAGACACTTGTTTGGGTCCTTTTATAAAATTCAAACCCAAGTTCTCTTGCTGCAATGACAAAAGCTGCTTCATCTGGCGACTCAGCTTCATATGTGACTTTCCCAGTATCTTCGTCCAAATCAGGAATGGCTGTGTGACAGATTGCCAATAAACGCAAGAATTTCTGTATGGTTCCTGATTGGGATTCATTAACCCAATTCCCTTTCATGATCCTTACATCTTCAAAATTGAAGCCTTTGATGTGTGATTTTGAATCCTCTTTCTGATCCTCATTTAGCATTAATGGAGCTCCGTTTCTTTTAGCCATAGCCTTCTCAACTTCAGTGACACCACGGCCATAAGCTGTCCCAGCCACTGAGCATTTGATGAATTCCATTGAGTTGCAAGTCAATGTGCCCGTCTTGTCAGAAAGTATTGTGTCAATTTGACCAAGTTCCTCAGTTAAATTTGAGGTACGAGCATGTGCTGGTTTGTCAGTTTCCTCATAGTACATATGGATATCATTATTTATGAAGATGCTCTGAAGAACCTTGACAATTTCAATTGACACGTATAACGAGATAGGGATCAAGTAATTATACAACATCAGGGCAGTCAAGAAGTGATAAATTGCGGCAATTGGAGCTCTTTCAGGATCAAAGAATATTTCAGAGTTGTCAGGTCGTAGATACCATCTTTTCATACGATCACCATGGAGATCATCTTTAGTTACATTCCCAAAGATGATTGATCCAACAAAAGCCATCAAGAACAAGACTCCAAACAAAAAGTATATAATTTTATCCATTTTCTTCTCGATTTTGCTTCTCTTTGAAGGGGGGTCAGTAGAGTTTTGAATTACCTTTGTGTCATGACCAGTGAAAATAACAACCCCGTATATGTAGTCTGTATTCCGAAGTTTAGAGTCTCTAAGGAGAAGTTGTTGAGGAGAAAGCGGATGCTGCTCTTCTTCAAACTCCATATTTCCAACAAAAGAATACAAATTTGCATTCGGGTCTTCACATTTGACAAAGGCCTTAAAATCGTGAAAGGTAGAATCCTCCTGAAAGGACGAAGTTACCTCTAATGCTTGCTTTAGTTTTAAATTTGTTTCCCCATCAAGGTTCATCGTCTCAACGTAGCAGACTGAATCCTCATAACTAGATGAAAGCAAAAGAAGGTCGGCAGGAAAGAATTCATTCTTTTCCACCTTCACTATATTGCCTACTCTCAGATGTTTCCATTCCGTATGTTCAAAGGCTCCATTTCCTTGATGTACTTTGACCTTTCTGTTGTTCACCTCATCATCCTGTAAAAAAAATCACACTTCATTAGAATGCTGAGTTAAGATTTTGCTACTAAAACAGTAAACAGACAAACTGTAAGAATTCCTTAACACATTCAATAAATAGTTTCAGACTTTCCGGCAGGCAATGATTATATTTGGATAGTACCAAAACTGTAATTTTACTGCAACTTAAATGTCATTAGAAATTTCAATCGAGTCCAAGTCCAGCTGAACATAATTCCAAATTCCTGACGTACAGTTATAATTTTACACATCAACAAGTTTGAACTGATTGCAATATCCGATTGAACCCAGTACTAGCAATTATAAAAATCTATAGAACTGGAAAATTTCACATATTTTTCTTCTATATACTATCTCAAAACTAACATAAATCACATTTTAGGCTGGTCTTGGACAGAAAATTTAATTAAGTCCCTTAAACTCCCAAGATTTTAAAGCCATCAATTCTACAAAGAGAAAGTCGAAAAAGTCTATATAAGCTATGAATTATTAGCCATTAAGTAAAACTACTGCCATTTTGGTTAATTTAGGCCATGAACTTGTTCAAACTATAAAACAAGCATAACTAAATTAGGATATGATTGATTATACCTGCTGTTTTCGCCGGTAGTCTTCAATGCCTTCTTTCACCATGGTCACCCCGATCACGATGATCAGAGGTAGAATAGCACTTACAGAAGTATAAGGGGCCAAGGGTGTGAAAGCCAAGATTCCGACAACAAGGAAGAAAAAATTGGCTACCCTTCTGAACTGTTCAAACAATGATTTGGGCAAGAAAGTTGCAATAGTATACTTTGCAGAATTAACATAATTGCCTGTATAATTACTAATTGCAGCCTCAAAGCAACTTGGGTCATTGCAATAAACCACCCTTGAAAACCCAGGCCCACCAATCTGGGAATCATCACCCTTAAAACTTCCTTTCCCACATTTGAATGTGTAGATCTTACTAAAGTGTATCTTTTTCCTTACACCAGTTTTCATTATCTACCCAAATATATTACCTCAAAATAACCCAATATCTCAAACCCAAGTCCACCCAAAAAGACCAAATTTTTGGTCCTTTCACTGGTAAATGCAGCTCAGAACAAATACCCAGAAGGCTACCGAACCCAATAAAATCTAAAAATAAAAGAATTGTTGCACCCACCAAATAATAAATAAATATATCAAAGAACAGAAACCCAGAAATGAAAATGCTCAAAGCCCCAGTAATTAAGAATCGACCAGGAAAATAAGTTATAAGAAGTTGTGACCAAGAACTTCACAAGAGGAAACTTATTGAAATAACACGGAGGGATATTCCCAAAAAGGGCTAACACCACCTGGTGGAAGAAATAAGAAGGGGGCAAATAGATTCAGACAAAAAATCAAATGATACTTACAGACAACCCACTAAAAATCCAGGTTATATAAACTTTTAATCTCAAAAGGCTAAAACCTTCAATATTTAAGGCTTCTCACAAAAAACATAGAGAACTAATAAAGATAGCTAAAAGCAAGTTACGAGCTTAATCAAGATCAGAATTGAATAAATATATAGACGGGAGAAATGGGGAAAATGTAAGAAGATGGATTGTACGGTATACGATTTTTTTTTCACGTGCCCAAAACCGTTGACCGTAGAACTAGGAGAATGGTAATATGGTATGGATTTCTCTCTTCCGTCCCTTTAGTCCCCCTCTCAAATTTGACAACGTCGTAATTGGATTGGTGCACACGTATCGTTGCCTCAAAGATATTTTAAAATAAGGAAAGGTACTTGATTTAACACTAAAACATAGCAATCCCGCGGGAAATTTTCAAGAATGTAGCACATGCCCATAAAAGAAACTCATCTACATGTTATCTCACTTTTTTTCTTTTCTTTTTTTTTCGTTAAGGTGGACTCTGACTCTTCTTTGTTTACGAAGTTTCGATGAATGGACAAGAAAATTGGTTACTCCGTTTTTAATTACATATTCGTTTGTCATGGAGAAGTTTTGATGTTAATTAGTAATTAATTTACCTAATAAATGATACACACACACACACACAAAAGATTTTCGATGTTTTTATTTGGCAATTAAAAAATTTCAAGATTTAACCAAAATTGACTTGTTATATATGATTGATTTTTTGGTTCCAATTATTGTAATTGATAATATAGCTTATTTTTAAAAACTAATTACTTTAAAATAATTTTTTTTATTAATTTAAAAAATTATTAAAATAAATATAATAATATTATCAATTTATTTTAAAAATTAATTAATAAATGTTTTTTTAACTACAAAAATTTAATTAATAAATAAATTATAAATTAATCTAAAATAAATTTTAACAACCAAGCCCTACGATTGATTGATTTATTGTAATGCATGATTTGTGAAGGTAAAGACTAACTCGGCCTTGAAAGTTCAACTTCTGTTTTGGAATAATATTACCACGTTCGTTAGTCAAACGCCACACGATCTAGACTGAGATAATCTAGGTGGGGGAGAAACACAAACGCACACAAAAACAAAAAAAGAAAAAGAAAAAAGAGGGAAACATGTAGTAAATTTACCCTTTCACACACGATATATTTTTTTATGCTCCCAGAAATTGTTGGATGAGAAAGTCAATGAATAGTCAATACAACATAAAAAGGAAAAAAAAAATTTTTTTTTTTTTTTTGTCTAAATTTCTAACTATCTGATAGTCATTTTAGGCTTTGATTGAATTTGAAATTGAGCTATTATCAAACTTATAAGGGATAATTCTCTCAACATTATTTTCTCTATTCATAAGATTTAAACTCGAAACTTTACTTAAGTAACATCGAGCTCCATCCGCTTGGTCTAACGGATGCTACCAATACAACGTAAAAAGGAAAAATCAAATAATGAATGGAAGTTGCTTAGATCACTATTGGCCAAAAAAAATTATTTACTATTTTGCTTCGCTAAAATGAATTGCTACATTTTTTGTGTGCGTCAAGAATTATGGGTTTTCAAAAAGTTTCTATAAAATTTTGAATTTATGAGCTCTTTATCAAATAGTCAATGTTTAAAACTCGTTAAACGGACCAACTCGATGGAATAATGGCATAGTGTTTAGATCACCAATTCAAAAGATAATCATTATCATATTTGACTTTTCGACGATTACTTAAAAATTAACCAATTCGATAGAATTTTACTTAAAATATTCGATCAAATATTCATACACTCAAAACGAATTTTAAAATATTGCATATAGTTTATGCTTACTAGTTACTATCAGTTGAGCAACTTGTTGCTGAAACTTTAAAAATTTTTAAAAACAAAAACAAAAAAAAAGAAAGAAAAGCAAGTTAGTTTAGGCATTTGTGTGTGTAATATAACTCCTCTCCTTTTCTTTCCTCCCCTGTCCTAAAAAGCACTCATTTTACTTCATCTGATTTTGAGATACGGAGTAGATAAGAATAGTGTAAATAAGGAAAATAAGGAAAAGGAAACTTAAAAAAAAGATTTGGCTTATTTTTATTACTATTTTTTTTCTTCTTTCAATACATTAGTGTTTATATTTATTTATTTTTATTTGTAATAATCCAAATGTTCTAATATATGATCTATGATATAGAAATTAAATTTACAAAAAATTAGAATTATTAAAAATAATTTGACCTTTAATTATTGATATGAACTTTCAACTATTGAAAATTTAATGAAAACTGCATATGTTTATCAAACGATGAAAAAATGTCCAACTACTTTTATGTTTGGAGCAATAATACAATTTAATATTCTAAATTAAATGATCAATTTTAATTTTAATAATACTATTAAAAAATATATTTTTACGATGTATTAAAAAATGAGAGAAATGTAATGAAGAATAGTCAAATTCCGTAAAAAATGTATATACACAATTACACATACTCTCTCTGTCCCATATTTATCGCTACAGTTTGACTTTTCATGTATTTTAAGAAATATATTTGATTATGAGTAAATTGTCCAAATTATCTTTAATAATATTACTTTTAATTTTAAATTAGATAGTGAAGTATTAGTTGAAATAGTAGATTATAGTGTTAATATTATAATTTTAAAAAGTTAAATAGTGATTGAAGTGATAAGCCATAATTTTAGAGTAATATATGAAGTTGTGGGCCACAATGTTGTAATAATGGTTGAAGTTGTGGATCATATTTGATAAAATAAGAATAATTTAAATAATTTATATTATTAATTTAAAAAAAAAAGAATATTATAATTATATTAAGATGTCAAAAAAAAAGTCTTACGATTTTAATAGAACGGACTTTTGAATGCCTTGGGAAATGGAACGTGATTGCGTCCGAATAATATTTCTAATGGTCAAAATAATACTATTTCTACTTTGAAAAGGAAAATAATTTTCGACACACATTTTAAGATATTTAAACAATATTTTTGTATATTATATTTTAAATATATTTATATTTTACACTCCCTCCGTCCAACTTATAATATTATAATTTTTATTTTAATTTGTCTAATTTTTGTTGTCCTCTTTCTTTTTTATACTATTTTTGGTTTTAATTTTTCTATACTACCCATACTCCTTTTATTAAAAATGACTAATTTTTTTTTGAAAATGCATGTCTCATTTCTCCACTCAATTATTTTTTTCTATCTAATTTCTCTTTCTACCTACTTCATTTATAAATAATTAAGGGTATTATAGAGAATTTTTTGTTTTCCTAAATAGACGTGTATTTTCTAATTAGGACAATATAAATTGGACAGAGAAAATAGTATTTATTATACTAAAAATATAGTATTAACTATACCATGTATATATAGGTTTATAAAACGTATTAAAATTCATGTCAAAAATTATTTAAAAAATTGTGATTTTCTTTTATGGATGGTGGTGGTATATTTTGTCTAATTTTCATACTAAGAATAAAACTTCATTGTTAAACCAAAAGTTAAAATTTAAAATATCTAATATAGGTGTTGCCATTGGTATTTGGTAATAGGTTCATATCATATACGTAATTTTTCTGAACGGGGGTCCTGCAGGATTTGTAGAGTGAAGTTTATCAAATTGAACTTCTGCGATTTAAATTATAAATTTAAATGTTTGATATACTTTGTTAAATATAATATTTTATTATATTTCAATTTCATAATCTTTAAATATTATATAAACTGCTAACAAACAAACACATAATTAAGTGTGTTAGCTCATTTTCCTTACATCTCAATTTTATCGTAACAATTAAATTTTTCCAAATTCTCAAAAATGTGTTTGATTATAAATAAAAATTTTAAATTGTATTTGTAGTATTATAGTCTCATATAGTGAAATAGTGGACCATTGGTTGAAGTAGTTAGCTATAATATTAGTATTATATTATAATGTTAAATAATAAAATAATGGTTAAAGTAATGAGACTTAATGTTATAGTAGTGATTGAATTGGCGGATTAAATTTTAAAAAATAAATAATTTACTCTATCAAATATTTTTATAATCAAAATAGTACAATAATTCTATAATGAATAAAAATAAAAATAAAAATGTTACTCCTACTAATAACTAGTTTGGGATGGAGTGAGTACACCATATAACGCACGTGAGTACTAGCTTGGTGCAATTATTATTTATAATTTTATTTTTTAAAATTAAAGATAATTTTAGAAATAATTGTTATTAGTGGTTGCAAAATATCCGTAATAAGAATCACATTCTTCTCTATTCCCACCAAATTGGATTCGTGGATAAAGAAAAGAGGCAAGAGGGGAAAAAAAAACATAAAAACAAAAAAGGAATGGAAATTGGGCCCCACAATACGAGAGTTGTATTTGTGTATATACTAGTATTATCCGAACGACGGCAGCTATTTCTATCTGTCTTACGTATGCCTTATGTTCTAGAAAAGATGATTTAAAATTTTAATAATTTTTTGGTGTATATATCTAGTGGTATATATTTTTCAGATGTTTTAAAAATATATATAATATTATTTTTTATATTTTTATCTTATTAATATATGTTTACATATTATATATCTTAATATTTTAATTATAATTTTTTTTATAAAAAATATTTTAAATTTTTAATTAAAAATAATTTAAATTTTTATTTTTATTTTCAAACGGAGAAAAACGTCAAACTTGGTGCATGGGAGGAGGAGAGGAAAACTCGAAAGATTCAAATTTCGTGACATGTCCACACTATCAACCAAAAGTCAAAAAAGCACGATCCCACGTCACCTCCTAAACAAACGAAAATGACTCGGCGTGCAAAAAGTGGAAAAAAGAAAATTCCCAAATATGGTTTTAATTTCGTTCCGGTCATATTTTTTTTTTGGCCAGTTTGAAATTGGGATTCATCCATGAAATGTTTCAAAATTAACAATATTTATTATGATTTCTTGTTAAATTGAATTCTTGAAAATTTAAAATTTAAATAATTATATAAAATTTAAAATTTTTTAAAGTTTATACATAATAATATTTTATATATAGTTTACAACATTATCAAAATTACTATATCTTTTTTATGTGCATAATAAATTTAAAAAAAAAATAAAAAATCAAAGATGGTTATTTTTAAAATTTGTTTCAATGTTAGAGATAAATTTTTATTTAATATTATAAAATATCGTGATATTATTAATTTATCGCTTAATTATATAATTTAGATGAAAAAATATTGTTTAATATTTATTTTGAAAAACTGTCAAAATATATCTAATTGTGGTAAGGAGAGAAGTGCTTGTAAACTGAGAGAAGAAAATAAATATTCACAATTTCAACGAGAAAAAAGATATGTAATATTTATTAAATAAAAAATTCATATGGTTCTCCTTTGGCAATAATAACCCATTAAATATTTTACCATTCATAAGAACTAAAATATGAATTGGTAATATTATAATGTGTCGAATAATGTTAGTCATGTGTGACATAAAAACCATCACCGCGATCTGTTGCCCGGTTACAATTTGTCTACTTCAAATAATTCAAGGTTTTTTTTTTTTTTTTTTTTTTTTTTTTTTTTATTTTAAATTAAAAAAAAAAAGAAGAATGGAGAAAACAATTCACAAATTTCAGGACAGATATGCGAACTACCTCATTAGTTAAATCGAAGGAATAAATAAATGAACAACATTGAAGTTGTTGATCGTTTAATTAAAAAATTACTCCATCCGTCTTAAAAACGAATACAAAATTATCTAATTTACGTAAATTTTTAAGGTGAGATGATTATTTTACACCATATAAAATTTATTTTTTTCTCATAATTTTTTTTTTTAAATATACACCGCATATTTTTTTTTAATTTACGTGTTTGGTTTTTAAAATTTGAATAATAAAAAATATATCTTTTGATCTCAAAATTTAAGGATAGATGAAGTATTAAACAGCCAATGCTGGAAAACTTGATGAGTAAAGAAAGAGACATTGCAAAGTAAATGGGGATTTGTTGGATAATTAGTTTATAATTAGTAGTATGTGTCACTGCAAAGAAACTTTTTAAATTAGTATGTGAAGTTCAATATATTTGATATCAGGGGAAAGTGTTCTCCAATTTTTTGTAATCTTCAATTTACAATATAATTTTATTTTTTTTCTATATCTCACCCATGATTTTTTTTTTTGATTTGAATTTTGACATAAATTATTGTATTTTTTTAATACTTATTTTCTTCTATTTTGCGTTTATGTTTAACTTTGCTATACTAATATCTAACGATGTTATGATATTTTTATTAACGTTTTACATGAAAAACACATTCGCCTCACCAAACATCTTTGTAAGCTTCTTATCTTCAACTTTCCACTCAGATTCTTATGCCAGAATAACTTTTTTATTTTTTATTTTTTTTTAAATTATAAATAAGTGTAAATAATTTATTATATTTGGTCATCATACTTGTTGGTATGCTAGTTGCGTGCTCTTTTTTTAATTTTGTTAGTTGAGAGGTAGTTTTCTGGGCTTAATTTTTATTTTAATTGGTTCTTTATTTTATTAATACTTTTCTTTTGCGTTTGTTAGCTCCTAATATTGTAAACTCAAATTCAAGCCAATCCTAAACTCGAAGTAACAAGTGGTTAGTGAATACTTTCTGTTTAACATGGCATTTCCGCATTCAGATACCCCTGCCAGTCCGCTACAACTGGCCC
>JAUMHB010012778.1:0-27314 GCA_032359685.1 Pittosporum tobira
TGGGGTCCACACGTTTTCGGTTGTGGGGTCCACAAATACTTTGCGGCGCTCCGTACGGGAATAAACTTTAACGTTGATATTCTTTTTGTCGGAAACAATAAATTTTATTTAACACCCCAAAATATTATTTTCATAAAGATAAATAATGTTAAAATATTGGGTTCTTACAGTTGTTAATTGATGGATACGGAAATTTAGGTGTCATATAAGTTGTTGGATTGAATTATATATATATATAATGCAAGGAAATTACTTGTATAAAATGTTAAAAGCTCGTATGCATTCCTTAAATGAAGCGGAAATGTCTTCAGAAAAAATATGGAACAAATTAAGAATGCGTGAAAAGGAACAAGAGTTGGAAGAGAAAATGGAACAAAAGATCCATGACAACTTTGAAGACAAGAAGAGTGGGAAAAGGAACGTACGGATGATCTGCGGGTATTCTTAATTACTTGTGAAAATCAATATACCCATGAGAGGGAGGAAGTTGATGATCTTACTACTCTTTATTTGATCTTACTAGTACAATTCTCGTCGAATCTTGAACTCTTGATCATTGATTTTGATTTAATTAATTTTGGGTTTGACGAGTGAATTTGAGTTTTGATCATATACTTGAATTTATATACGAATCCTTGAACATATTCCACTTTGTAAATAATTAAATCTGATAGCATGAGGATTGATTTTAAGGTCACATGCCTAATCTATCAGTTCAACTTAATGATTATTAAAGTTCCCAACCATAACACGTTTTCAGTGCTAAGACCTGTTAAATCGCATGGAAAGGTTTGGTTTCTCTTTGACATTTTGTGCTCTTATTTATAGATCAATGTATATTGAATTGTTGGTATACAATCTCTTTAAATGGGAAACATTATGTTTTTTTCTTTGAGATTGAGAACATGGGACCCTCTCTCCGCCCAGTTTTTTTTTTTTTTTTCTTGCTCAAAAGGTCTAGTTCAGACTTGGGAACGATCTCTCCAAAATGTACGAGAAACTCTTTCCAAGTCCGAAGAAATTTTCGGAAAACCTCAGTTTTGTGGCATATATATTACTGTATCATCACTTTTCCTTCACGGCTTTACTCTTGTGTACGTAATAATTGAAACTCTTTTTGTATCATCTCTATTTGTAAAAGTAGTTCACAGGAACTCTTTTTGTATATATTATCTCTATTTATTAAAGTAATTCATAAGACTCTTCTTGTGTAACTCTTTTGAATATTTTTATCCATGGATTCTTAAAATTTTTGTTTCAGTTATACTAGAGGCTAGGTAGACCTCTACTGTCTAGATTGATTTGGTGTCTAAATTTGATTAATCATGTTTAGACCCGATTCTTTCAAGTTTAAGCATTAGACCTTTCTTTCCAGTGCCTTAGTCAAGATATTGAAAGAAGTTCCAATGTGGGGTGTTGCCAACCGAGTTAATTTTATATAAAAAAATAATATTAAAGAAAAAGAAAAATCAATAATTGAGACAGTAAATCTTACCCTTGAGACGATATTATTTGTGTAAAAAAAAAAAAAAAAGTGGAGGTTGCTCATATATTATCTTGTTAATTGAACCAAAAAGAGTGGGTTAATAAAGGAGAAGAAAAAGGTGGTAAATGCATTCCCATTAGTATAAAATGTCACGAGTATATAAATATATAGATGGGAAACTAATAGCTAAAGCATGCAAATTAAAAGTATCTAGATATATGGGAAACTAATAATTAAATAACTTAAAATGGCATATTTATTAATGTATTTTATGCATGTTAAGAAAACTAAAAGAGAATAAACCTAGATCACTTATAACTTGAATAGACTCACATCAAAAAATATATAAAATACATTAATAAATATGTTGTGAAATTCTTTCAGAATAAAAATAAATTAAACCACGTGATTTTATTTTTTTCTTTTTATTGTCTGAATATTTAGCAGAATATTTGATGAAAAAACGAAGAATCTTTTTGAACAACCTGCGGTTACAATAAGAAAAGCCTGAAATTAATTCATCAAATTGATGATATGCTGCCAGAGAAATCAAATTAATTGAACTCGGTATGAGAAAATAAGCCAAAAAAGACGGGTGGGGAGTTCTGACAAAATTGCAGGAAATAAAACCGTCGACCACAAGAATGTAAACCCCGTTCTGTTGGTCCACGTGAATTACTGTAGGTTCCGCCAAATTACTTTGCCGGGAGGCCTAGGGCTCCACACGAGTCTCAGCCCATGTCACAAATATACACAAGATACCGACTACTCCCCCCTATGAACAAAGTTTTACCCGTTTCCGAGCCTGCATCTCTGCAGATATGGGCGCGGGGATTTTCCTGAGCCAATGATCTTAAATAGTAAAGAACATGGCCCACTCACGTCACCTTGTGGTCAATGAAAAAGCAACAACTTCAAAATTTTAAAAACAGAACAACACGTGTCTCAGCACTCGATGTGGGACAAAACTCCAGAATGGGAAAAGATGTCTCAAACTCCGAATATAATAATATGATTCTCTTGATCATGAACCGGGAAAATCTTAATTATTACAAGTGTTCAAACTCTAAATAACAAATCAAACAATCATGTCACAAAACGGTATTTCAAATTCTGAATAACAAAAATGTTCAAACTAAATCTCTCCGTATATTGGTCCAAAAATACAGTAAATCTTAATATTGAGACGATATTATATGATTAATAAAACGACACATATGAGCAAAGTTGCTCATATAGTTTTATACTTACAACTATTTGGGACACCGCACTAGTTCTTGAAAATAAAAAATAGATAAATAAATAAATAAAAATAGTAAAGTAAAAAAAAAAAAAAACACTATAGAATTAGGAGGTTACTTTTCAGCGTTGAAACAACAAATTTCAATATTAATACAATAATGAGACCATATCATTTGCTTAATAAAACGACATGTAGAGGTGCAGGCAGCCAATCTTCGAGATCATTCGAATGATTGGGTAAGGGGATTATCTAGAAAACCATACGGAGCTATGGTGCTTTTTGCAGAACTTTGGAGTATTCGTGATGGTGTTACTTTAGCATGGGACATGGGTTTTAGAAACATTATTATGGAGACCAACTCACAATATGCCTATATGATTTGATCCAAGTCTATTGCTCATGTATTATCCTCACAGCTATTTGGGAGCGAGTTCTAAAAGTAAAAAGATTAAAAGATAATAATTTAAGAAAAACAGGGTAAATCAAGAAGTTACATCACTGTGCATTTGAGGATTGAGATAGAAAATTCATGCAATTTGGGATTCTCATTTTGGTCAACCAGCCGTAGAAGCTTTTACTCGAGGGGGCACTAAAAATTAATAAATATTAACTGTAAATTATACTAGCAATGCTATTAGGGACACAACTGTTGACCAAATTATCAAAATATGGGCAAGCCACCTAGTGTTTTTTGTTCACTACTGTATGCTACTCAAACAATAGGTATGAAACAAGCAACTGATAAAATGTAACAAAATCAGCTTCTACTTTTCCATCCCCCATTGGACCACAATGGTTTTGACTTACAGTTCAAAATAAACAACACTAGTTTCTTAAATTTCTAGGGAAACATATTTCATAAGAATGGAAGAACTGCATGTGGGCAATCAACAAGCCAATGATATTATTCTCTCACATTATACAACAATTTTGTTGCGACTCAAGCATCTCTGGAGATCTGCAATGAGATAAATGACCAATTAGCATGTTTCTTCTGACAGCTATAAAATGACCAATCTGTAATATTATCAAGAAGCAATGACATAACAAGCAAAAGCAAATATCTTTGCATATACTTGGATACTGCTCAACTATCTTAATAGTGGCTACTTTACAAAATAAAATAAATAATTAAGAAGCAATGTGGAATACGGACTTATAGATAAAAATATAAATTAATCCTTTCTTCCCATACTATTCAGATACCTATTCTTCTCCATCAACCTTTTCACTCTTGGCAAGTATTATTCATAAGAGGCACGAAGAGCTAATGGTATAAATAGAATGAGTCAAGTCGAGTCGGGCCGAGCCAAGTACCGAGTTGTTCAAACTAACAGAATACATTGAACATAGAATAAAGTTTGTTTTAGGCTGATTTAACAAGCGAATATCAATAGAAAATGTCAATTTTAGAAGGTTCGAGTATCAATAGGAAACAACAATTTGAGAAGGGTCCGAGTAATCAACTGAGCTTTGATTGTGCTCATATTTGGCTCATTAATATTTCAGTCAGGCTTGAATCAAGTTTTTAGCGAGCAAGCATGAATCAAGCCCGCAAGGTTGGGTTCCTTTTACAGCCCTACCAGGGGGTGCCAGCCAAGTACAGACATAGCATCAAAGAAACATTAAAGCCCCACATTACTATGTTACACAAAAAGGATCAAATTCCAAGATAGAACTCCAACAAAAAATCGACAAATGCAATAATGCATACACAATAGACCTCAATTTGAAAATAATAAGAGGAATAAAAATAAGAAGAAGAATAATAGTACTAAAATAAATATAATACTACGTAAACGCATGCCATAAATTGCATGGGGCTGATTAATTATATCGTTAGAGACTTACAATTGGCCAAGAGTTGATATATCAAAATCAGGAGCAAGCTCTTGCACGATATCATTGGGCGGTTGGCCACACTCCTGCATTTTCTGCATGAGCTCAACAATTTTGTTGAAGTTACCGGGCTCAGTTTCGTAAACTCCATTCAGATCTTTGATGAGTTCATACTGGTGGAAGTAACGATCATAGTCTTCTTTGCTTAAAGTAGCCTTGTGGTCTTCCAACCATGTTGGATATCTCTCACCAATTTCTTTCATAGGATCCTGAAGCACCTCCTTAGACAAAAGCTGTTGCATCATTGTCTCCACGATAGAGTCCATATCCTGAGCAAAATGAGAATAAGGAAAGTTATGCCCTCATTTCTCAGTATCTTACATATCAATGAAGTATATATAATAAATAGCTTATACACAAATTACAAAGCAAGTCAACTCCAGTAAGAGTGCATCTTTCCTCGAGAGTAATAGCAGTATACAAGGATAGAAAAGTTCCCGCATTAAACAAGTCTCATTTACTTTTCTTTGGCGGCATCTGCTTGGATAGGAGATGTCTCTTTTCCCCTTTTTTTAACCATTAGTTCATACTTACTATTTAAAATAAATAAATACTAAACAATTAGTTTATACATTCCGATATAAATCACTTTGAACCTTGATGTTTGGTTCTGAAAGTTATGTCCCTCATATTAACTGAAGTATGAATTCTAAACTTGCCAAAGAACACCATAAAATTTTAAATCCGTCTCTCCTTACCATCCTAGTCCCCACTTCCAGCTTTTAGGAAGTGCGGAGTTAGTACAAGGAATCTCGAACATCCCAAGGGCAACCCCATGCCTTGGGTAATTCTTGTTACATGCAGATGTACTGAAATTACACACATATACATTAAACGTAGTATTTACAAAGCGTAACTCAATCATTGAGTTCTAGTACCACTTCTCGATGCTCATGTCAAAACTATTACTATAGTTTTGCCATGAAGGAAAAAAAAAGAGGTGAATAAGGAATAGAGCTTTGATATGAACCACCGATATCTCATGATCCTCAATATCAAAAATGGTCTTCAGATGGATGATCATCTCCGAGCATTGTGGGACCTCACATTGGAGGGGTGGCTCTCCCAACACCATCCTTTCCATCTGCAAGGCTCGAACTTGAGACATAGCTTAAGGGGAACCAAGCTCCTATCCACTCGACCCAATGGACGTTGGTCATGATCCTCAATATCATTAGTTCAAGATAGGGGATGCAACAAATAGCAGGTTGGGAGTCCGAATATCCACTCAGAACGAAAGGGAGAGGAGAGCAATAAACAAATACAAAACTATATGGACCAAATGGATTAAAAATATATACATAATGGAGGACGAAATAGCCTTTTATACATAACATACTTCGACCTGTAACACCACCGACTAGCTTTTAAGGAGTACCAAGTGTGTACACTCCTCCTCCTTTCCATAAATCCCTTATGTGGGGCACATGCTGAGTCATAAAAGGCAATAAAAGCATCTACTCATCGGGTCCAGCTTTGTGCATCAATTGACTACACACTAATCAACTAATCATTATCGCTCAACGGTGTAGACTGTCAAGATTGCCCTCAATCTTGACTTTTCCAGCTCAAAAGCAGTAACAAACAAAATTGAGGGTTTTAAGGGTAAAATTGTCAGAGTATGGGACTAAGAAGAGAATAGAATATGGGACTGAGAAAAGAAAGAGAAAGATAGGGAGAACACCAAAAAGTGTCTAATGTTTTCATTCATAATAATCTGATATTTTCTGCAATAGAGAGGCAGTATATATGGTACTGTCCTTAGGCCACCACAAAAGACAAAATAAGGAAAGCTATGCAAAGGACCCAATGTTTCTGGAAATTAAAGTTGACACCCACTACTTATTCTTAATAGCAGAAATGGAATTAGCTGCACCTGGCCTTACATAGACACACTTCTAAATGGTAAATCCTTTGCATTTGTTGGCAAAACCAGCAGATTATTCATCCTTACATCCTCGTTCTACAATCCAATCAATGGCAAAATTTGCATGCATGTATCCACAGACAAGGAGAATATCCAACCATATGCGACACAAGTCAAAGCATGTTTGTGCCACAGCTGATGCACAAGTTGCAAACCACCATATGCCCTTTGATGATGAATTTTAAGTCAATATGAAGGTCTTAACGCCATTTGCTGTCTATATGCGTAATGAAATGACAATCTGATTGAGAACATGTCATTATTTACGTTTATTATCACTAGCTATGATAGCCCTGAAAATTTTTACTTAGAAAAAAAAGGTAATTCCGTAATTATATCTTAACTTCTAAAGGGTGATAGATTACCATTCCAACGCCAAGATATAAACTAATTAAAAAATGAAGTGAAGGGTCAGCTTGATTCTAATAATCTTACAAATAACAAATTTCACACTTCAAGTAACTATAACTGCAAAAAATCACACATAAATGAAGAATTGAAGAGATAAACCATTACCCTAAACTCAATGATAGAGGTTAATATAAGTACCTGAGACCCAGCAAGCTCTTCAAACTGCTTGACCCAATCCTCCATGAGTGGGTCACTACCAAAATCCGGTTTCGAAGCAGTCATGGACTCCAATCCCTTAACAGTCTCCCTAGTTTGCTCTCTGAGCTTATCAAGAGCCTCAGAAGCATGCTGGGGCTCCTTTGAGACCTTTTGCTTACCCTTCTTCTTACTTTTCAAATCAGGCAAACCCATCCCCAGACCTTGTACTCCCCCAACAGGCATAGAAGAACCACACTCCTTTCCTCCATTATCTCCACTTCTACAACCAAAATACCAATTAAAAAAAAAAAAAAAAAACGTTCTCAAATTTATAACTGGAACCAAATATACGCAAACCCATATTTCCACCAAGAAAATTAATATTTCCACTAGTATGTATCACATTTTAAGCTCAAGTAATAAGTTCACAGGTTTTTATCGTCTACCGGTAGAAATATCAATTCCCACGATGGAAATATTAATTCCAACCACTGTCATAATACAAATAGGTCTAGGTTAGGGTGAGAAAGTAGAGACCTTTGAGCAGCAGAAGTGAAATTAAGGTTCTGGAAATCATCCAAAGCGCCTAAAGATCAAATTTTAGGTAAATTGAAGATCAATTAATCATAAATATGAGTATGTTTACACACAGAGAGAGAGAGAGAGAGAGAGAGGAGATAGAGAATTGGAGTTCTTACTGTCAAGGAGCTGGTCTAAGTCGTCGGAGTGGTCAGCCATGATTGATTTTCAATTGAATGAATCTCTCTATTTTTTTTCTCTCTCTCTCCCTCTCTATATTTGTGGGTGTGTTTTTTGGCTTGGGGAGGAAATCTCCAAGGAGCTTACTGCTTAGTTGAGGGAATGACGCAATTCGGCGGGCGGAGGGATTGAGTAACCGACAGGTATCAAAAGAATTTGGGTCTTCATGGTTGGGCAGGAAAAGATAGATGGACGGTTGAGATTAAATTAATTATTCAATTTCGATACGCACTCCTAGTATAGATTGTACTTTGCTTAGCGCGGTCTTACGGAGATTCCTTGCTGTTTGGTTATGGTTAGTGCAAGAGTCTTCAACCAGGTTATAATTTTTCGTTGTTTAAAACGATTTGTGATAGTCTAGGTTTGTCTCAAATTTAGTCAACCACAACATACGCACACGTACAGTAATTACATACGCATAAACACAATGTTTAAACGTAAGTAAAATTAATAATTTACGGATAATGTCCAATTTCTATATTTTTACTTAATAAATAATTACAAAATATTTACAAAACTTGCATAATTCACACACAAAATTTTATCATTTTCGTACATACAATAGTCTATATATATTACAAGTTTAGACGACGGTTAATAAATTATTCCACTAATCAGTATTTTGAGCTAAATTGTCTAACCTACCAATTGTCTTATCCAATCTAAGTCAACAATTCAGACAGCCTTCCAGAGCATGCCACACGTGCTCACATAGATTTTCAATCAGCCCATAATTAGGTGAAATTTCGAGCCCAACTAAATTATGCTTTAGCTAACTTTCAGTCCATTTAACTATTTTGGCGTGTCAAGCTCATCACCAGGAAGACTACGGCCCAACCTAATCAGCATACTTCATCATGCTATGCACGAACTAAATATTTATCTTAAAATATTTAGTCAAGTTTCAACCTTGCCTAAGGTGATAGAATATAATTAAACGAGTCGCTATAAACTATCTCGAGAAAAAGTGTTGTACCATCTCCATGTGAGTAATTGTCCCACATTGTACACAAGTCTACCCCACATTGTTTGTCGTTGTGCCCAAACTTCATGTCAAATGTCTTATTCAGCCTTGAGAACATATCCCTTTTTATAATAATTCTTAACAAAAAAATTAAAATGTCAACACTAGACATCACCATGTCTGATGAGTCATACTCAGATTTTTGGCATCAATTGATCTCTCATTTCCTATAATAGTGTTTAGCAGAAATTTCAAAGTGACAGCAATAGACATTAAATATGTTTGAGGAGTGACACTCGACCTTAACCCCCACATTGGTAAACATTGTTGCCCACCAACTTGCCAATTCCTTACCAAAATGGCAAGGTCAAGTAGATGTATGTGATAGTATGTATTACTATTATTTGCTTCAAATTTAAAAATCATTTTTTATTTTTTCAATTTAATCTAAAATATACTTGTATTAAGTAAAATTAATACATATGACTTTTAGTTGTTAATTCAATTCTTTTATTAAAAAAATTGTTAACACAATTACATACGCTCCATCTACAAGCGGAGATCCATATTAAAATTTCAAAATTAATAGTTTGAGAATTCATCTACTTATAATAAAATACAAACAATATAAAATTTCAAAATATTTTAAATTCATCTAATTGTATTAAATACAATCACGAAATTGTAAACTGTTTAATTATTACAAATTAAAACAATTATTTTTTACAATTTTATTTGAAATCAAAAGTAACCAAATGAAGCAAACAGTGGAATATCTATTTCTTTAAATTATGCGGGACAAACGGGTAATCCAGTTACCAGTAAAAATGGACCACATCAAAGGAAAAGAGACTGAACGACAGTATCAGCATTTGTTTTGATATTAACCACCAACACAAAGATTCAACATTAGTATCACAATTTCCTCTTTAAAAATAATAAAGGACAACATAGTTGAAGCCGATGCATTGAAAAAATGTTTATTTTTAAATGTTCTTTTTCTCAAAAAGAATAGCATTGTTAGGAAGTAGAAGCCAAATATACTAGAAGTCAAACATAGAAAAACTCCATTACTGGGCTAGCCCTTCATTTGTTGGCATATCAGGTGCAGGCAACTTGTTTGGCTTCTGATTCAACTAAGGCTGACTGCTGCTGAGGCTTGCTGGGTACCAGGTTCCGAACGTCCATCCAAAACTTGGTCGGGATTTTGCTGGAAACCAGAATCTACTACACCTGCCGCTGCAGCGTGAACTTGAGGGCCAATATGGGCCGTTGGCGTGGGATGCAAGCCCAGCGGGCCAGAGAAGGTTTGTTGTGGACCTTTAGATTGGTACAAAGTCTGTGAGATGGGGTTAGGTGGGTAAAGAGCCTGGAGCCCTGTTGGACCGTACAAAGCTTGGTGACTTTCAAAGCGCTTAAGCTTTGAAATATGTTTTTTACCAGATAAATGACGGTCAAAAACCTCTTGTGTGTCACATTTGACATTGCACAAATCACATATTAACGGAATTACCACCTTCGGTTGTTTAGGAGGTTTTATTGCCTGCCTCGGTGCGTCAGAAGTCTTCATACGCTTCCCTCCACGATTACCTCTCATCTTCCGTTTCAATCCACGTCTCTGATTGTAGGACTGTTCCTCCTCAGTATTTTGGGCCTGGCCCACCAGATCATGGTTCTGTTCTGTCCCATTATTATTGTCTTCACCCTCATTAACATTTTCAGGCTGCAACTTCCCAGCAGGATTAGAATCAGAAGCACTCTGTATGTTAATAACAGGAATTTGATGAACAATTTTTGACGCTTCCAATTTTTGCATGTTCTTTCTATGTTTCTTTCCGTTCTTGTGCTGTTCAAGGATTTCCATACTAGTGCAATCAACCATACACAGTTCACACCATGCAACTCGAACATGCTGCTGTGTAGGCCCCGCATCGCCCTTTGGCATTTCGGCTTGGGCTGGCTTGTCAGAATTTTCAGCTAAAGGTTGTGCAACTTCTTCTGGATGAGCAAATGATGATGATGCACCTTGTGGTGAGTAGAGGCTAGGCATTCCCCTACCCCGGCCATGCCCTCTCCCTCGGTTTCCAAAATTTCCTTGACCACCACGTCCACCCCTCCTGCCGCCAAACCTGTTTGCAAGCCGACCAACCTGCACAAGTTTCAAAAGGATTTTAAGGAATTTAAAAATTAGAGCAGATACAGTCCTATGTTGAGCTGAGAAAGCATAACAACGAAACTTTTACATCTACAAATCCTCCGAATTGACCAAAAGTTTGCATTCTATCAAAGTCAACATAATATCACAACATGAAATAAATTTTCTAGGGCTCATTTGACTTTCAAAAGCTGCAGAAATGAGCACATTTGTGTTGGACATATATTCTCAAGTAAGAATCTTATAAATTAGCAAAGCATCACCACCCCACTTATTTCACCAAAAATAAAGTATTTGAGGGTTAAAGAAGAAGATCTTAAACACATTATGTATTAGTACAAGCAACTTGAGCCTTACACAGGGTCATTAAAACGTCAGACAGTAAACGATAGACATTCCCATTGCACCAACATGTTAAAACTACAAATATCACCAGGTATATTAAACTAAGCATTCACATAGAAATAAGCTAATACAATAGTTTGAATAACCACCTAGATAGTTACATAATAATGTCATCTATAAGGTTTTTGGGGTGTGTAACCATTACAGACGGAACCAATGAAGTGGCAGTAATGAATTTCACGATTCCTAACAGGTGGTGTGCACCATTACAATTTCAAAATAAGTTCCGAATTCAACTGCCCCACCACCATGATAGGAAATTGTCATAAGATTCTCATTATAACAATTCAAAACCATTTCCTCTACTTCATCCAATCTCAACAAAGTTGAACAAAAACTAGCCTATTGAAACTCTGAATGCGAATTTATAAAGATGGTGATCATGTAACATTATTGCCACTGCATACTTTATCAATTGAACATACATTGTCAGGGACAATGATGCGGATGGAAAGCAATTTATTATTATTCAATATTGTATAATATTATTTAGAGATAAATTATTATATTTTGTTAGTATTTTATTTATATTAAGTGAATATTCTAAAAGTTTTATTTAAGGTAATAGAGTATTATTAGGAGATTTGTTTCATTTTAAATTAGGATTTTACGTGGTCGTTAAGTCGTAGATTTCCTATTTAAAGAGTTGTAATCTCTCATTATTATTCAGTGAATTATTATTATGAATTGAGTTTTCAGTTTGGTGTCTTGAGAGCCTCAAATATGTCTTCTTTTCTCTCCTGTATTTTTCTTCTCAAATCTGTCCTACATCAGACTAAGTATCAATATTTAATTTCAGTTAATCGTCTCTGAAATCAGTGAGATGACATATATTGATTCATTACTAGATACAGACATGCCACAGCAACAAAGGGAATACAGAAATATGCACGGCCTTATAATCATAGTCCCAAATGACAGTTGCTCAAGCTAAATGTAAATGACAACTTGGTGAAAAGTTGTTAACACAGAGTGCCCAAATCTTCCCAAATCCCAATGCTCAAGAGTTGTATTCGGGGAGTTGTGCTTTGGGCCTGCGATTGTTTACACTCATATCTTCCTCGTGATGTAAGGATCTTTAATACATTAACAAAAGAGACATTAAAATGCTATGTTTGATTGGGTGCGTGCTGGTTAAAAATTGAAGCTGAACTTATTTCCAAAACTGATCCAGATCTCTAAAGTTACTATACTGAACGCCAATTGCCAAATTATCGAAGTTGTGAATTCAAATCTCAATCCAGTAACCCAAAATTCATTAGGTTACTAATTACAACAACAACAACAAAAGTCAAACTTTTAATTCAAAATTCAAAATGAGTACCAATTACCAATAGGTGAATCACCAAGCTATCAATTTTAAACAATAACAAAAACCTACCGGTCGACCACCGTAAAGCGCAGGCCCTGGACCCACAAACGAACCCGGAGCTCCATGACCCACAATGTGTCCATACTGTGTCAACTGCGAAAGCGCTGATGCTGCAGCCGCAGCTGCGGGAAATCTCAAATTCGATTGATCCCCGCCCGACCCGACATGTTGCGGGTAATAAACCTGATCCTGCTGCCCTTGCCCTAATCCGGCGGTCCCACCAGACTCAACAGCCGGCAATGGCGCTGTTTCCGAGGGTTGGCGATAGGCATTGGTGTAATAATCGTAGTGTTGGCGATAGGGTTGCGGATTTTGTTGTTGGAAGTGAGAGTAATAGGATTGGTGCTGATCGTACGAGGATTGGTCGTAATAATAGTGTTCTTGTTGTTGTTGTTGACGTTGTTGTAGTTGTTGTTGTTGTTGTTGTTGAGCTGCTTCTTGTTGTTGCTGCTGTTGATGTTGTTGGAATTGATGTTGGAGTTGTTGAAGCTGTTGCTTTTGGTCTTCCGGGAGAGATGACAAATCCATTTTTTGTTCAATTGCTGTGCTCTCTCGCCTTCACGGGGAATTGGGGGAAAAGATTAGCACGGTTAATTTTATTTTGCATCCTTAAATGTATTTTAATATTTTAATTCATATTTTAATATTTTAAATGTATTAACTCGCATTTTAAAATTTATATTTTTATTAAATTGCACCCTGCGTCTAATTTATTTTTTTCTAAAGCTGTACTAAAATATTCATAAAGTTTTATACATGTGACAGTATATATCTCACAATTGTATCAATTAAAGGGATAAATCTTGACACATACGTCAAATTTATGTGATGCACATTGACCGGTGACTGTAATAAGATAAATAAATACATATATATATTGAGAGCAAAATTCATAGTTAAAATTAATAATTTAATCAAAATGATTTAACGGTGTAAGATAAGTAAAAAAAACTCCTATACGCTAAAAATAATATAAGATCATACAAAAAAAAATTAGAGCATACACGCTAAAAAAATAATACATTCAAATAGTAATATCGAACAAAAATTAAGTGTCCAAACATGAAATCGAATTGTCAACCTTTTTTATATCAAGTCATTCTTTTCCATCAGAGCTAGACTTAGCTTTACAATTATATATGAGTGATAATTACTATATGTGTTAAATTCGAACGGGTTAAAAATTATACCACATACGCTTTGCCCATACTCAAACCTGCAACCTCTCGCCTCCATAAGTCCTTCGTTTACTATCAAAACTAGACATGTTTTAGTATTATATATGTTTGATAATTATTATATATCTTATAAATTTAAACTCGCCATAAAATTAACATTATTATATAAAATTTAATGAATAAAATAAAATAAATTATTATTAAATTATTACTAAGTATACTTATCATAAATTTAAATTATTAAATTTTATTTTCATATATTTGTAAATTTAAATTATTTTTTCATAAATTTGTAAATTTATTTTCATTATAAAATTTGATAAATTTAAATTTAAATGAAAATTTAAATTTTATTTTCGTAAATGAAAATAAAATTTATAGATTTAAATTTACAACTTTATAAAAATATAATTTAAATTTACAAATTTATTAAAATAAAATTTCAAATTTATAAAAATATAATTTAAATTTTCAAATTTATGAAAATAAAATTTAAATTTACAAATTTTTGAAAATATAATTTAAAATTACAAATTTTTGAAAATATAATTTAAAATTTCAAAAAATGAAAATGAAAATTTAATA
The DNA here is from genome assembly GCA_032359685.1 of Pittosporum tobira. Classification (NCBI taxonomy): domain Eukaryota; kingdom Viridiplantae; phylum Streptophyta; class Magnoliopsida; order Apiales; family Pittosporaceae; genus Pittosporum; species Pittosporum tobira. The sequence goes on from JAUMHB010012778.1 coordinate 14,523, forward strand.
ATTTAAATTTACAAAATTATGAAAATATAATTTAAATTTTCAAATATATGAAAATAAAATTTAATAATTTAAGTTTACAAATTTATTAAAATATAATTTAAATTTTCAAATATATGAAAATAAAATCTAATAATTTAAATTTATGACATATATACTTAGTAATAATTTAATGATAATTTATTTTATTTTATTTATTAAGTTTTATATCAAAATGTTGATTTTATAGTGCGTTCAAATTTATAGCATATATAGTAATTATCAAACATATACTCTTTCCGTCCTAAAAAAAAAAACTAAATCACCTAATTTACGCAAATTAAAAAAACTACTTGTAAGGTGAGATAATCATTTTACACCACATAAAATTTATTTTTTCTCATAAAATTTTCCTTTTTAAATATGCACAACATATTTTTCTTGATTTACGTGATTGATTTTTCAAATTTTGACAACAAAAAATATGCCTTTAGTCCTAGAATTTAGGACAGATGTTGTATAACAATAAAACATGTCTAGCTGTGATTGTAAAGAAATGTCTTATAAAGGTGGGGAGGTTGTTGGTTTGAGTTTGGGCAAGTGTATGCGTTATAATTTTTAGCACATATGAGATGCGTTATAATTTGTAGCACATTCGAATTTAACATATATACTAATTATCTCTCATATTTAAAACTAGAGCATGTCTAACTCTAATGGGAAAATAAGAACTTGACATAGAAGAGGTCAACTATTTGATTAGCGCATGCGCTAAAATTTTTTGTGTGGGCCTATATTTTTTTTAGCGCGTAGGAAATTTTTTTGACTAATCTTACACCGTTGAATGTAGAACGAACGACTACGATTATTTTGGCTATGAATTCAATCCCATATATATATATATATATATATATAATACAAATTGACGCAATTGAAAAATTAAGATAGAAACTGAAATATTGAATATAGTTAAGAGATGCCAAATAAAATTTACTCAATTACTACTACTAAATTTACATAAATTGGTATATGTGCTATTGCATTTTGATACTACATAAAAATGGTAGTATGAATATAAATATACGTTTATAATAAAATCATAATGATATATATATATATATATATATATATATATATTCAAATTGAATTAAGTAATTTGAGTATATTACAGTGTTTTCGCCTATAAAGAATTATAAAATAAGTTATTTGACAAATATTTATTTTAATTTATTTAAAATAAGATATGAATTTAGTACAATTCCTATAATTCTAATGCATACATGAAGAAGGGGAAAAACTGATAGTCATTCTATTCTAATTTAATTGCTCTATTTATTTTTTACGGTGTTCGAAACGAGTTTTAAAAAAATATAAATATATATATATATATATATATATTTTAATATATTTAAAAATTAAATACAAATATATTAAGCATATAAAATGGATGTCTTTTTCTAAATTATATTTTTATACTCACTCCATTCCTTTTTAAGTATCTTTGTAGAGAATTTCTTGTTCCTTATTAAGTATGTGTTTTTAAATTTTAAGGGAGCATTTATTACATAATTTTCATATTGCCCTCTCTTCTAGGGCAATATTAATATTCCATAGTTACACATTTTCTTCAAATTTTTGAAACATTAACTACATTCCTAAGTTCATGTGCTCATTCCTAAAAGTTACTAAAACAGAAATGAGGGCTGTTTTAAATTAGAAAAAACTAAAATTTGTGCTTTTTTAAATAAATTGCACGAGCGTACAAGACCATAGTCTATCTGAGAAAGAAACATCATTGTTTCCATGTACCAAAAAAAAAAAAAAACATATTTGTTTCCCAAAGTATTTGTGTGTACCTTCTTCAATGGATTTCAATGAACAAATGAACTGTACAGCATTGCGCTCTCTTTCTTTGCTAGTATACTGTAAAACCATCAGGCTCCCCGGGCACCTGATGATGTATAAATTCCTGATGGTACATGACAAAATCTATTTCCTAAAAAGTATAGTAAATATCTACGTAAGCAAGAACAATTTTACCATACAACAACGAAAAACTAAATAAAAAACAAAAATTTACATCCCATTTAGCCTCAAAGTTCGACTTCATGAAGATCATCCCCGTAACTGCTGCCATTCCCCGATGAGTGCGTCAAGCCAGGGTTATTAGGCATAAACGGTGACGGTGGCATGCCTAACACTTCTCCTAGAGGTTTCATTTCAGCTCTACTCAGAGGACTAAAAGACCCGGCTAAGCCTCCGCTCCATGACGCTGTTCGTCGAGAGTGGGAGGAATGGGACCCACTGGAGATGTTGTCCATGCTTGCAAATCTTTGCATGTTCATTGATGACGAAGATGGTGGAGCGAAAGACAGAAACGAGTTGTTTGTGGATGAAACTGCAGGATTTTCGTTACCAGATGTAGTTTGCTGCGTGCCATCAGCTGTAGTGTTGTTCATTGGCTGGTCGGATGAGGATTGTGGGGCTGTAGTGTCATTCATTCGTTGGTTGGATGAGGATTGTGGGGCAGCTGTGGGCACGAAAAATTTTGGATTGACGTTGCTGTTTGTGGGCTTAATTGAAGGCACAGAAGGTGCCTGGAACAAGTTTGTTGGGTTTCCGCCACCTTGGTTAAAGGTGTCAACATACCTGCCAAAACCCAATAAATATGTGTTATCGAAGTTGTAAAGTTGAATGGAACTGAATAAATACTTGGGCTTCAAGACAGTTTATAGTTACACCTCATTACAATGATGGCAGATTGTAATTTTTATTTACTACATTAAAAATATTTTTTGTTTGCTTTTGTTGGGTTTTTTTTTGTGTGTGTGTGTTGTGGGGGGGGGGGGGGGGAGGGTTTGTGCTGCTTTTGTAGTTACCTTGATCTAACACCTACGCGTCCTCGAGCTGAGAATTGGTTGGAGGTTGGTGGAATTGGTGGGATTCCTGAATTATGTCCCAGAGAAGGCAGGCTTTGGTATTCTAGGCTTCCATTGCTTAGCGGGCCTCCACTTTTAGACGCGCTATTCCAGTTATAATCAGATGTTCCATTAGGGAAGGCCGCAGCTGTAGGTGGTGGTGGCAGCGCTGCTTCCTCTGCTGGCAGATCAACACCTTCCTCTACCCATCTCTTAAGTTTCTCATCATAATAAAATTTGTTTGTTTCACCCAATTTAGCCTTTAAGAACAAAGTAACAAAGGGAGCAGTGTAAAAATAAGATTAAAAAACCATAAAAAAAACAAACCACCGAAATCAAATTTGTTATTTCTAGTACAGAATTAACCAAAAGAAATTACCTGTTTCTCTTGACGGGGCTTCAGAATTTTTTGTAAAAACTGAGAGCCAAAGCCAAAACGACCAAATCGAGATGTCCCTCCAGATACTGATGCCTTATCTTGTGCATTGGCAGATGTTGCTTCTTTTGATGAATCATTTTGACCCTGTGCAAGGCAACAATTCATATAAATTCACTTACATCATGTGAGATCAGTGGCATACAAAGCTAGAGCGATTAAAACACATTTATTTTTTAGATTAAAAAAATAAAACCCAACCTGTTTAGGAGTTGTTCTACCAAAGTTTGGCTCTGAAACACTTCTGTTATGCATTGTGCGCATATTGCCATCAGCAGGCTCCGTTGATGCCGAAGGAATTAAGGATGACATTGCCATTGTTGATTGACTTGTTGATACTCTAAAACCAGAGGCGGATTGGCTATAATTCTCATTACCTTGTATATTTCCAACTGTTGTTGATGGTGCAGGAGGTGGTAGGCCCCCAACAACACGATGAGCTGTACTATCAAATAGGTTAAGCAATTTGCCCACTAATTTTGCAGGGGCCAAGTTCGTCGAGAAACCACCCTTCAAAAAGAAAGTTCCATTATTGCGATATTAAGAAAACTAAAAAGATGTAAACTTTTTTTTTTGTTGACAAGGTAAAAAGATATCTATATAAACAGTATAACTTGGAGGAAATGGAGGTACCTGTTGGTGAGTTTTTATCCTCTCCTCGAGAGATGAGGATAATTGCCTCCATGTTTCTACTTCAGGTGCTCGTCCAGTTTTGAGAGATTTTGATACTGCTTGACAGTACCTAAAAAATACATAATTACAAACTAAGGAAACTAAAATTGGAAAGCATTATTAATAGAAATAAATTAAAGTTTCAAGCACAAACTTCAGTGAATCTGATATTCGTCCCACTTCAGCCAACATGTGTGCATATACAAGCTTATACGGTTGAAATGGTAGTAGGATAAACTGAGAGTTCCCGAGCAACTTTGCATATTCGTATATCTCCGTCCTCTGACAAATAACATGAAATGTAACTACAGTAAGTAGAAAGGTTAATTATATTTTTTTAACAGTTATTCATAACAGGCAAAGGCCATGGAGGAGTCGGGTGGGAATTGAAATAGAACCTGAATAGCCTCTGGACTAGCATATGTTCGTGGGAACCTAAAATGATCGGAACCAATAAGACACAGTCTTGCACTGTCTGAATATGGCTCAAAGTTTGCTTCTGCAACTACGTAGCATATGTGCGCAGCAATAATCTGAAGCACAATTAAGTATTCACGAACCAGGAAATCAAGTGTCAGGAGGACTACAAATAATTTTCATAAATTTTTATATAGAGTTTATTAGGGAAACGACAATATGATGATGTGGCATAACTTACTTCGGTTCTTTCTTTCCACAAGCAATCTCCAAGATGAATAAGCACAAGCTCATCATCTTTTGTTCTATTTGCAGTTATCACAGCCAAATTCTCTTCCCAGTCATCAAGCATACCGTTAGCACCCAGCTGAAGTTAATATAACAAAGCAATCGGTCAAAGCCATTACTTTCATTTTTTATTATTTATTATTTACGTTCAAATTTTGACCGTACTCATTTCTTGAGAAAATACCTGTGCAGGTGGTTGAGACGCATTTTCAGCTGCAGTGTCAGCAGAAAACACCTCAGCTGGTTGACCAGCGATTAATAGACATAATGTTCGCAAAGGCGTCCCTGGCACTAGTTGGCGAAGTGCCATTTGATTCAAAGTGTCAATGTAGAACTGCATGTAGACAACCACCACTACCATTAAAACTTAAATAAAATAAATACAAAATTAAAAAGACAACCATGTACATTTTTTTTCAACTAAAAGAAGCCATTGCAGGTCGAAGCAGGACGAACATGATTGCCAAGTTGTCCAGCAAGAACAAGTGCGGGCCCCCACAACTGGCCCTCTTGCGCACAATGCAAAGCCTCTCTCTTTCTACCGGAAACAAGAAGAGTTTGAACCTCGGCTGCTGTTGCCTGAAAAATATATCAGTTGCAATTAGGAGAGGAAAATGTTTGTTTAATTTTATTTTATAAAGGTGCAAATTTTTCTGAGCTGAATACCCGTATTTGTCCTTCAGAAGGCAATCTCTGCAAGCAGTGGGCAAGATTACCATACTCGCTGGTTCGTGAATCATTCCTCTTGGCAGATGCAAAAAGTTTAGCAACTGCTGATTCTGGAGCATCATTTTCCTATAAAAAGTCAACAGCCCAAAAGAATTTACTCCAGTCTTAACATCCTTTCATGCATTTGCTAGTATAAGACATGTAAGAATACATACTTTGACTTTATAAAGTACAACAGGAACAATTTTTACCCCAAATCTATCATATAATAACTCATCATTTAATCCATATTCCTATTCATTCTCCAGGAAATAGTTAATGTCTTGTTAAGAATTTGCCATGTTATAGATTCAAAAGCAAGTTTAAAGAACAAAATGTTACTAACCTTCAGTGCGGTGTCGGTGCCAAAAGGAGAACGGAGCTTTCCATAATGCTGAAGAGCTATTTTGAGCAGTGAGAGGAGCAACCTCAAAACTTCTCCCTCTCTATAATCCATATCCGGAGATTTACAGTGTGCAATCCTCTCGTCAGCCCATTTGTTCAACTCTTTAACACCAGCATTCCCAGTAGCCAGTGGACCCGGAAATGATTGCCGGCAGAGTGTATGAAAGTAATCACCGACGCCTGATCTAGTGCTTGAAACATCGGGCCCATTATTCACAACTTCCATCAAGTTGAGAACAGACAGTGATCCATCTATCGCATCCTTCTCACATGATTAACAATTATTCAAATATTCAGTAATAGAGTTAGGAACAAAAAATTAAAAACTAAAGCGAGATCTTAAAGTACTGAAAATGCTCGTGAATTTACCTGGCTTCCAAATGACGAGTTACTGAGCAAAGAGTTATCCTTCATCATAATAAGCTTCCCTCCAAAGCCAAAACAAACCAAAGCGTGCGGCGGACGTCCTGCGGATGATCTCCCTGCAGCTGTAGCATAAGAAAACTGATGGCCACTCTGATAGTTTACTACATTCTGCTTGCCATAGTATTCACTCGAGGCATGCATGTGCTTATTTTGGTCGATTTGTGGCTGATTAAACTGTTGACTGAAGTTTCCACCAGGAACAAAGCCTTGGTGTCCAGAAATAGTTGAAAAGTCATTAACGCCCCGACTTGGTTTGTCATTATATGAAACATTTTCACCGTAATCATAAGATTTTTGCTGACCGACATGGTTGCCTACAGAAAAAATTTCGCCATCCTGATCCTCTAATTGTTGGTTTCCGCTGAATCCAGAAGAGGCCAGAGTCTGGCCATCAGAATCAGGCTGCCACAAGTTTGATCCCTGCTGATTGTAATTACCAAAAGACCCAGCCCCGTTATAATTTTGTTCTTTGTTGATAACGCCTCCAGATTCATAGGTATCAAATTGTCCATATGCACCCTGAGTTTTCTGATCATTTTCATGAGAAATACCAGTTGAAGCAAAACCACTTCGACCCAGATGGTTCTCAGCCTGAACAGTTGATTGAGATGATGAAACATATGTGTCTAAAGAACGCCATTCTTGAAAGATTGTGTCATAATACCAACCAGGGTATTGAGGATCAAAAATCATATGGGAGGGATACCCGTTATTCTCTTGTGAAACCTGATCCCAATTCCACACACTATCAGCATTGTCACTTGCTTGTGTGGCCTGATTCCAACTGGGCCCAGTTTCAGTGGCATCTACCCCTTGTGAACTCCAATTAGTAACACTCTCAGTTGTGCCACTTTGAGGTATCGTCCCAACAGCAGACTGAGAAGTTTGCTGCAAATAAGAAATCTCAGACTTCTCATCACGAACAGCTGAGTCAAAGCTCCCTTGTACATTTGCACTTGGGTCATAACCATCTACTTGATACCATTGCCCTGTATTCTGGTCATACTTCCATCCTGGATAAAGATTCTCCCAGTACTGACTGTTATTCATATCCTGCCCACCTGCACTAGGTTCTTGTTCGTTGCCATAAACCTGGCCCTCCTGAAATTGTGAGTAATTATGTGCATGATCTACATGGGCTGGTTTATGTTCTTCACCAGCAGATACAACGTTTGATTCAGTATTGAAATTCTCTGCAAAATTCCCATCATCTCCAAATTCACCAAAAATATCCCCATATGATCCAAAACCATTACCGCCATTCGGCAAAGAATCCGAATTAAATGCACTCCATTGCACCTCCTTAACACCTGAGCCTCCAGATCCGGTACTCGTGCTTGTAGTAAAATCTGCCCCAATTGTGCCATTATTTGATCCAATGACATTATCGGAATTCATACCACTCATAGTTGCAGTCAAATCTGTCCCTATTGTGCCATTATTTGATTCAGCGACATTATCGGAATTCATACTACTCTTGGTTGCAGTCAAATTCGACACCACCTCATTCCCTACCACCTCATTATTAGATTCAATTACATTATCAGACCCAACTGAATTCAACGACACTAAAGAACTACTCTTTCCTTCTTCACGAGCGTCAGGCAATGCAGTTCTAACATCTTCTTCAATAGCTTCACTCTCATCGCCAATGCTCAAATTGGCAAATGCTTTTGCCTCATCCGAATCACTTCCATCAGCTACAATAGGAACTGAAGATGTTTTTGAGGGGACATTAAAAACATCATCATCATCATCTTTCACTAGCTTATCAAAGAAATCCTCATCCGTCTGATCCTCCACCAGAAATGGAGGACTCGAAGCCATCAACACAAACCCTAATCCTTCTATTCCTCACAAACTCTCGCAAAGATCAAAATTTTACAATCCAAAAACTCGAAATTGGAGCTAATAACCTCGCAAATATTCGAGATCCAACCCGTTAAACCAAATCAATCAATGTGATCGAGACGCAAACACGTAAGATCTAGGGTTTCTTAGATTTCACAAATTGTGTAACTAGTCGAACAGAATTTTACCTGAAAACGGAAGCGTTTGGCTTGATTCAACGGCGTCAGAATGAGGAGCAAGGAATCAGGCGTTAAATTAAAGAAAAAAAAAAAGCAATTTAGGTGAAATTGAAGAGCATATATGTATGCATATAGATTTCGATATAGAGAGAGAGTGCGTGTGTGAGCATAGACAAGCCCTGAAATTCGTTTCCATAGAGGCCTCAACAACCCACCGCAAGCATTTTGATTTTCTTTTTCTATTTCGCTTATTCTATTTTTTTTTATTATTTATTTTTATTATTAGCAGTATTATATTTTAGGTGAAAATTTTCGTTTACTTGTTCCATAAAATTAATTTTTTTTTATTGCTCTTTGCCTTTAGATATATAGTGATTATTTAGGTAAAATATTGTTTCATTTACATTATTATCATTTTATTTTAGAAATTTATAAATATTGAAGTATATTTTATCATGTTATTTACTCTCAAATATTTTTTTATTTGAAGATATAAGAGAATTATTAATTTTTTTAAAATTAAAATTTAATATTTTTAAATATAAAATATATGAATTCAATTTATTATAGTTAATTCAACTATAAAAAAATTTAAATAAAAAATATTATTAATTGTAAGAGAAATATTTTTACAAAAGAAAATTAAATAAATTTATGATAATTTAAATTTAAAAATATTTAAAATCAAATAAAAACCAATAATTCTTTTATTATTAAGAACATAGGTAGTACAATAATGACTCCTTATATGAATATAGATTTTGCTATATTTTCCGGGTCAAAATTTTTGATTTTCTGATAAAGACACGTTGTAATTTATTTAAAAACATTTTATTCCTTCAATTTTTAAATAATTAATTTTAAAGTAAAAAAATATTTTTATTTAATTATTATTTTAACATTTCAAGTTAAAAATCAAAGTATTATTTTTTAAATTTTATTATCATTATCTTTCTAATAAATTTTGCATTAATGAGTATTTTTCTTTATTTATCACTTTTATTTTTTTTAAATATTTTATTCAAATTAAAAAAAAATAATTATTATTTTTTAATTCATGTAAATAGCTCAAAAATGATAATTATTTAAGAATTGAAATAATATTACATATGTCTATCGAATGAGTTAAAATATATATAATATTTAATGTTTTCGTATGAATACTTCTGCCATTTGACTTTATGTAATCGAGCACCATTGTTGACTATTTCTCATTTTTAAGTTGATTTGTTTTGAAAAATAACATCCTTTTTGGCAGCTATCGATAATGAAATTCTGACTTGCACGACTTTCTCAAATCTACAGAATCCAATTTCAGATGCTCTTAATTTCCACTTGGAAGAAATATTATTTTGACTTTTAAAAACAAATTACAAAACTTTAAGATCCTATCAATTATTTCTTGTCAGGCCACTAGTCCACAATGTTTTGATCTTAAGATTAATATTTGTGAACTCTTTTGGGCCATACTTTTTGTTGGGCCAACTAACGAAATTCAGCTCATTAGGAGCAGCAAACTTAAGAATGCTTTTATATATTCCATCCGTCTAAAAAATAATAAATAAAATATAAAAAGTACGTAAATTAAAAAAATTAATTTTTAAAAAAAGAGTATATTTGTTTTGACAAAATTTTTATTACAAGTGTATTTTATAATAATAGAAAGAAAAAAATAGAGTTTCGATGTGACATAAAGTGATTATAAGAAAGTAATTACAAACTAAAATTGATAGATTAAGTTAATTTTTTTGGGAGGATGAAAATGGTATCTAGGCTCATTATTTTTAGAAGAGAGAGTATACACAAATTCATTCATCTCACCCTCAAGCATATACCTTAGCTGGTAAGGAATTGTGTTAGCTTAACCAAAAGTTTGGAATTCAAACCTTGAAAATGACAATTGTGTTCTACAAATAACAACATTATTAATTTTTAAATATTAATTTTGAACATTTGTATATAATTAACATGAATCTATTTAAATTTTAAAAAAATTATTTTTTTTCAATAATTTCATCTAAATTATATTTAAAATTATCAAAAATCAACTTTTTAAAATCCATAATATTCTTGTAATGTACAACGGATGGATCGTTAGAACCTCATTAACTGAAGTTTGAGAATTTTCCTTCCACCCCCACCCCACCCCACAATCAAATATCCTGATTAGGGTTTGTCACACACCAAATTGTTAAGTAATTTATGTTAAACTAATACAAATATTATATATATACACACACACCCCTTCTTTTTAAATGGAAAATCTTGGATTATTGTCATAATTTGTCAAAAGATGAATGTGGATTATTGAGTCTAAAAGAACATGCAGCATTACATTTGTCATGTATGAGTGTGGTCGGCTTATCCATTTGTAATATGTTGAATGGTTTTGGGTATTAAGAAGATTTCATTTTGCCATTCAAAAGAAAACAAAAAATATATATCATTGGATCCATGTAATTTAACCATTTATTAGATTTAGAACACTTTTTTTTTGGTAGGTTGGATTAAAACAAGACTTGTTAACCCTTATGGTATGAGATTCATTAAGCTTTTCTAGTGCCTTATGGCTCGTTTGGTAGACTAAATTTGTAGCTTAAACTTAACTCCATCAAAATTGAGTTTGGATTTAAATTATAAATTATATATCTTGAATTTGAATTTGGTCCACTAAACATATATTTTTATTGCGTTCGAAACTTATAAGCTCTAAAAGTTCTATAAACTCACTATTAAATAAACACTTAGGGTTGTTTTGTTTAATAGAACTTAACAATCTTAGTTTTAATTTAAATTCAACTTCAATTTTTTGTTGAAATTGGATTTAACCTATAAATTTTTTTATTTTTTATTTTTAACTTATAGTTGGTATATTTAACATAATTATTTGTTTTATTTAAATTTTATAATTACTAAACACTCAATAAGTTGCCACTGAACAAGCAATTAGTGAGCTGATTTTAGGGAAGTTTGTGAACAGTGTGCTAGTCTAAAGCAATGTCTAACGAGATAAACCAATGGAGAAAACTTCGCAAAAATAAGTCATTCTCACCAGTGTTCCATGAATTACAAGTTAAAAGAAATTTCTATAGTCCAATGTAAAGAGAGTAACAATAAGAACCCCTTTGACCGAATTTCCCAAAATAGCCAAATATAGTCCCAAATTATCATCATAAGCAAAAAACTCAACTTGCTAAGTTGCTATATATTATTAACTTTTAACCCGTCAATGGCTACGTAGCTATAAACTGATGTTGTTAATGTGTGGTGGGCTTAAATCTTCATCTTCCACTGAAACTGGGCCTATAAATTTCAAACCCGACCCGATTACTACTAGTTTTGTAGAGATGAGCTTGAGGCAGAGTTGCTGCGGCTGATCGATGATCAACCCCTAGCGTGTGTTCTTTTGTGCCCACCAAGGGCTTGACCCTTCTCAAACACTCCTGTTGCAAAATGGGCACTTATGGCCTTTGTCAACCACATTTTTCCGACCAATATCTTTTCTTGGTGTTCGATCCTCCGGTGACTCGCCGTCATGGTCTAATAATTCAGACCGGTTCTTGACCTTCTTGTGTCTCGTTCTGTCTCCACCCAGCGCTTGGTATCTTTCCCGAGTCAGACTCAGTGGTTTCAAGGGGTTACCTGAAGTGGTCCAAGTATCCCTAGAAAGCATCATGAGGGATAAAGCACCGTCTTCATCCTCAGGACAAATAGTACAAGAGACAGAACTCGCCGCTTCCAACTCAGCCACCGAGTCAAGCGAACTCAGTTTTTTCAGCTTGGGCTTTCTCCATTCTGGCTGATTGTTTACCTGTGTTTCCGGCTCTGCTGCCACCCCCGTGTTCCCAGTCATCTTGGATCGTTTCCGACACTCTCTGTCTATAACAACCCACTCGGCATCCAGGAACTCAGAATCCACAAACTTAGAACTCTTCTTTGGGTTCTCTCTCAGCCCATAAATCAAACCTTTCTGCTCTTCAGTAGTTTGAGTTTCCTCTTCTGAATCCGAAGAAGAAGACAAAGATTGAGTTGACTCAGTATGATCACCGAGTTCGGGTTGCTGCTGATGTTGCTTCGGAGGAATTGGCAGAAAACCAAAATGAGCCTTCATGTGAGCACCCAAAGCTTTACCATTAAGAAAGCTTTTAGTACAAAGCTGACAATTGTGTCCCTCCATTAGAGAGCGCAAACAAAGATCAAAGCTTTTACACCTTTTTGTTTCTCTCTCTAGTATTTATAGAGATATATTTCTCTCTCTAGAAGTTCAAACACTAGACACTAATCCAAAAACAGTGAATTTATATATTTTATATGAGATCTGATTATTATTTTCACATTATTCTTCATAAAGTGTGACGGATTTATTATTCATATTAAATTACTATTATTAATATTCATTACTGTCACTTTAACATATACTCCTCCGTCCACAAAAGATGACTAAAATGGATAAAGTACGCAAATTAAGGAAACTGACTTTTTAAGAGAGAGTATATTTTTTTGACAAAATTATCCT
>JAUMHB010012889.1:0-27308 GCA_032359685.1 Pittosporum tobira
TTGAATTCAATCCTCGTGGGATCGATATTTTTACTACAACTTGATTAGTGTACACTTGCACTTTTCACCGATCAATGTGGTATATCTTTAAAGAATAAAAATTTTATGAAAAAAAAAAAGATTTTATTTTATGTAAAATAATTTTCTTATTTTAAAAATAATACATTTTTATTTACGTATATTAAATAATTTTTTTTTTTTTTTTAAAGGATGGAATATTTACTTCGGTACATCTGTCGAGAGAGAAAGATAGAGGTGCGAGAAGTATAGGGCTTATTGCCATGTGGAGTAAGCATGCACCCTACGAGAAGCCCATTGCTTGTGGCAGTTTGGCTACCCTTCCCAAGCATAATGGGATGGGAATCATTATAAAAAAAAAAAAAAAAAAAAAAAAAAAAAAAAACTTCCGGTAGGGATGAAGAGGTTTAGAGTCGATTTGAAATCATTCGACTCAAAACTTAATTCGAACTTAATTTGAAATATTAATAAATAAAATATAAATATATTATAAATTTTTAGTTGATTATTCAAATTTTTATTAGTTGTTTACTTTATATTTCTTTTAAAAAATGCATATTATTCAAACTCAACTCAAAATTACGTTAAATTGATAATTAAACGAATAATAAATTTTATTTTGCACTCAATAAATTAAATATAAGTAATTTAATACTCGACTCGATTGGGTTAATTAACTCCACCCGTTGGCCTTGACATGGTTAATCCATAATTTCATACCATGATCAAAATCATCAAATATGCAAGACCTTTAAGCAATCATCCTTATTTTACTTTACCATTTTTTAGCACTCTAATAACTTCTTCTTTTTTTTTTTGGGTGCAATAATCACTTCTCCTTCGAGAAATGCTCAAGTGTCTCCCACTTAATTTTTCTTGTAATGGCAGAACTCCATATCGCTTTGGGAAAGAAAGAAAAAAAAAGAAGTTCTTTGATTTCTGTATCAGGTATTATGAAGATTATAATAATTAAACTAAAACAATAACAATAATAATACATTATGTACTTTTATATGTGGAGCTGAATCTTAATTGAGACTTAGAATTAGTGTGTCCTGCATAAATTTGGATGGTTTCATATTCAGGATTCAGTAGAGGAAATTTAAAGGGGCAAGATCTAGCACAAAGATACTGTGCTAATGAACCGTAAATGCTAGGTCATGTGCAATAAATTTGATGATTAGGATAAGTTTAGCATGTGCAATTTACATGATTGGTCTATTTTTCAGGCTTTTGTTAATACTTTCTTAAGATTCTAATTATCTTTTGGGGTTCGCAGCAATCATGCCTCTTATCAATTGACTGACATTAAATTTAAATTAAAATTTAAATTAAAAAAAAAAAAAAAAAAGACATGAGTGACACGAGAAGATGAAGATTATTGTTCAACTTATAATTATATAATTATCTAGACACAATGAATTAATTAGAGGATTTTACCTTCCCTACTACTTGACAAGGATGACAACTAGCTAGTAGTTTTTTTTTTTTTTTTTTTTAATTTAATTTCCATAATTTTCTTAAATATTCGTCATACTATTTCGTAGACAAATGCCACTGCCCCTATTTTCTAATGTGCATATATTTTTTATTTTTTTTTCAGAACAACTAATAGGAAAATGTACAGCATATATATTTCTTTTATTTTTCTCTTCAAATTCCAAGTGAAAAAAGGAAACAGTGATAACAATAAAAAGAATAACCAATTAGACAATCAAAAACAAAGGTATATAGATTGAGGTATATATAGATAATTCTGATAAAGACATATACATACATATATATATATATATGTGTGTGTGTGTGTGTGTGTACACATGTCCTGTGCATAAGTTAGGATTTAGCACTCACATGAGGAAACAGTCTTCAGAGTGGTCCAAATACGAAAACCCCGAAAAGGAATCAGAATCCCATTGCTCTTGATGATTGATTCGGCATTCCCAAATTCCTTTAAACCCAGTCAACATATTTTTACTCCATTAATAGTAAATTAATTTTAACTCTTAATTGTCCAAGTGCATTGTAATGAATCTGAGGGCACATCTCCCTTTGCAGGTTTAATACCAACCACATGGTAACTCTCCACTGTAAATCTCTAATACTGATATTACTATTTAATCCAAAAATGTTATATCAGTTGAGTCCGAATATAACTCGTTTAAAATTATCAATTCGTTAAAATTTTAATAATATTAAATATTTTAAATTATTTATAAAATTAAAAAAAATAAATTCAACTTGTTAAAAAATCTCCTGTGTTTGGACCCTAGGCTCACAAAGAAACAATTACTATCAATCAATGCATAAAACAAAGCAGAAGATTTTTTTTCTTTTTCCTTTTTTTTTTTTTTTTTAGTTTGAGTGGAACAATTTTAATAAATGGAAGGTGACCTTACCTGAGGTACCGTCCCCGGTGTAGGAGTATTGTGGAGTATGTAGTACATGGTAGTGCAATAGTCCCTAATAAAATGTTCCATTCATTTCATACATATATCTTAGTATTCTAAAATTTCTTTTGAATTTCTGAATATAATTGGATAAAATCATAACCAATTATTTATTTTTTAAATAAATAATTATTTAATATATTAAATGTATTAAGCTCTCTTCCATCGAATAATTTTACCTAAAGAATTTTAAAATCCTAACATATACGGTATGGCTAGGGGGAATGTGAAGTCCAGTCAAGATATTAAGGAATGTGTGCAGCAGTAGTCAGTGATAGAACATGGGAGCCTCAGGTTGGAGGCAGTGCTAATATCTTACATTTATTTAACCCCCCAGTCATAATAACCTCGACATGGGAACTTGACAACAGACGGGCCCACAATTTTGCTTATTCATATTTTTTTCTTATAATTTATGTAATAAAATTATTTTATTTTATTTTATTAAATATATATTCATTATGTTCATCTTATATTGTTTTAATTTTTTTTTGATTTGTCTAAATTTATTTATCTTATCGAATATTTTTCTTTTTATATTATTTTAAATTATGGTTTCCTTATACTGATCGTATGTTTTTTAATTAAAAAATAAATAAATATTTTATTAGAAATACTATAACAAAATATTATTTCGTTAAAATATTAGTCTTGCATTGTAGAGTAATATTTTAAAAGTTGTGCTTGCCATGAATTTGCGTCCACATGGTTTGTTTCTGAGTATGTACTGCATATCACAGTAAACGCTAAATAATTTATTTAAATTAATTATACGTATTTTTAAAAATTAATTATTTTTATTAATGTTTAAAAATTATAAATTAAATATAATAATATTATTAATTTATTTCAAAAAATTAATTAATAATTTTTTAAATTTATAATATATTTTAATAAATAAATATCTATTAAATTTTTTAAAAAATAAATTGTGTGCTAAACAAGTACAAAATAGTCATATCAAATGGGTGGAAATGTATCATGGGGTATCATGTGGAAGAAAAAGCTGAACGGATACTCGCCATGCATAGATGAAAGGCACGTGGGCTTTTTGAGAATAAGGGGAAAAGGCGATGAAAGGGTTGGAAAAAGTTGTGCGCAACCTTGTCAAGAAATAAGATCAAATTTTCTGATACTATATATATATATATTATTGTTATGTAATATATTTTTTAATTATTAAAAAATATTAAAATTTATTTTAAATAAAAATAAATTAGTGATAATCCATGAAATGTAATAGGGGGTTTAGACTGAAAATATAACAGAAAATTTAAAATCGTTTGAAATGTAGAAAAATTAATTTTCTCTATGATCATGCATTTAATTGTATATGTAGAGAGGTATATACAGGAATACAGGTAGAGGTCGATGAGATAAGTTGCTTTTCTACTTTCTCTTGTGATAGATGAACCATTCCCAAATTGAATTACAACATGGACGTTTACATGAATATAATTTTATCTTTTTGATGGAGTAGAAATAATAAAAATAAAAGTGTCAGTATCAATTTTTAAAACTACAATGTATGTTCATAGAATCTAATTTTTTTTTTTTTAAGATTCTCATTTTTAAAAAAACAACATGGACCATTAAACTCTTAAATCAGAACAACATATGTCGAAGTTGACCTTTTAATTTTAATACTCACAATAATATATGCGTGGCCTGGATTTTGACATTTGACGAGCTTAGATTCAGTTGAGTTTGTGAGATATTCTTTTTTTTTTTTTTTTGGGGGGTTCAAATCCCCTGCTTTTATTTTATTTTATTTTTCAATTATGTGATACTCCTACAAGATTATGCTACGCGGAGACACTGTATGTTAGACGGTAAAACCAATCAACTTGTTCATAGAAGTTTGAGTTTGATTTAAAATATTAATTATGAGTATATTTTAAAGATTAATTGATTATTAATATTTTAAAATTATTTTTTAAATAATATATAAAATAATTGACTAAAAAAGTTCAGAATTTAGTATCACACTTGAGTCCATACTTATTTTAAACTTGATATATATTATCATACAAACTAAATACGAAAAATCATATTTAACTTGAGTCGCTTTTCAGATATTCAAAACTCCAACGTAGTACTAAAAGTTCCACAGTTAATGATCAAAGTGTCATCTTATATAACATCTAAAATTAACTTGGGAAACTCTCTTATTTTATGGTACTTAACCTAATAATTAATTATATTTCAAGTGTTTATGGCCTTTTCTTAATTTCATCATCTTGAGTCGATTTTCAGTCATTTTATTAGTCCTTTGTCTTCAACAAGACATCCCTTCGGATGTATGTGTTAAGACTGGCCATCTTTGTCCAATCCTTAATCCCAAACTCTAACTTGATTTCATATGATCGACAAGCCGTGTTTCCATATTTCAATAAGTTTCCTGATTGGGATTTTTGTTTTTCTCATTTAGCCTTTTTAGTGCTGAGTAATTAAAGGAGACTTGATTCTGTCGAACTCTAGTCATAGTCTGGTTCGGTTTTGGTCCAATAGAATAGACCCGCGTCTATCTAATAACCGGGTGTTGTGCCATGTGTGTGAGCTACCGCACCACGCCTTTCTTTCACGTCCGACACCGTAAGGATACCGAGTCCAAACACCCGTCCGTATATCTATCTGGCTTCACGGTTTAAGATAATTTACAAACAGTTGGGACATTCCCGTACTCAAAGATTTCTCAAGGGTGTTTTGAAAAAAATTAAATAAATAAAAATCCCCCAGGGGCAATCTCGTAAATGCAAGCCGTGGTCGTCGTTCAAACCTTTCACAACCCAGTGGACTGATCGCTGACACATTGAGGAATTCACCGCGGAAGCTCACCTGCAGCTGCAGGGTGAATGACGTCTGCGACAAAGTTGGGGAAACTATATTCCGATTTTATCCCCTTGGGACCTAAATGTCATTTCAATCTTGGGATCGTAAATAGAAAAAGTAAAATAACCCACCCGTTTATGTAGCCTAACCCTTCTCTCTCCCCCACTTACCTCGTCCCCCTTTAAAATAGCACAAAGCGGGAGTTGCAGATAAAGCAAAAAAGAGCGAGAGTGAGAGAAAGAAAAGTAAAAAATTAAATGTAGAGATGGTGAGCTAAGCACGATTTGAATTTATAGATTGTCGGTGTAGTTTTTGGGACGGCGAGAGAGTAACTTGCCTTAACGGAGAAATTACCGGAAAATGATGACGGGGATAATGCATGACCAGAATATGGAGAAGCATCTAGAGAAACAGATGGGTTGTATGGCCGGTTTTCTTCAGCTCTTCGATCGCAACCAAATGTTGGCCGGAAAACGCCTCTACACCACCAAGAGCCTCGCTCCCGCGACGGTTAGTTACACATTAAATTACGTCTATATATTAAGTTTCGTTAGTTACATTAATTTTGTATTAAATACATTTCTTACCTCAGGAAGTTAATGCTTCGCCGGCGGCTGAGATGTCAGTTGGATCGCCGGTGATTTCACAATCGACGAGATCAATGACGTCACCAAGTCCAGACCGCTACAAACCTCCGCAATCACCTAAACTCCGTCCGTCGGCGCCGGCTTCTCCATCCCAGGCGGTAATGCCGGCTAAATTGTCGCTAGCGTTCCCGATACATGAAGTAAACGAAGGAACAAGGTATTCATGGAAGTTCTGCAAAGAGACTCCGCGGCTTTCATTAGACAGCAGAGCAGTTTTTGATTCTGCCAAGCAAAGCCTTCACCAGAAGGAGATCCAAAGAAACGACGGAGCTGACGATAAAAGTCGGCGATCAACGAGCGTCATTGCGAAATTAATGGGACTAGAACCGTTACCTGATAATTCATCATCAACGCCTGATTCAATCGGGAAGCAGTCCGAGCTACGGAGATGTGCATCCGAGTCCAGAACTTCAATCGGCAATAAAATCAACAATTTGCATCTGAATCAACAAAATCAGTCGCATTCCACTGGAGCAAAAATAAGAAGCAATGTCATACAAGAAAAAATTGTAGATCCTTATCCAAGGCATTATTCCTTACAAAATTCGAGGCCTGAATTGGCTAGGGCTTCAAATAGAGGCTTTAAATCGTCACAACAACGCAGAAGCTTCTTCGATTCAGCCGATTTTTTCCCGGAGCCGAAGCAGAATGTGTCAATCCATGGAGAGATCGAGAGACGGTTGAGAATCAGAGGAATTGATGAGCAGTCTAAGGATCTGGAGACGTTGAAGCAAATCCTAGAGGCTATGCAACTGAAAGGACTTTTACATTCCCCTAAGCCTTCTAGTCCAGTCAAAAACAAAAACTTCGTTTACAATCGGAGTTATTCATTCTCTTCTTCCGATGATCAATGTCCAATTGTATTGATGAAGCCTTCATCACCATCCCGATCTAAATCCGAAATTCGTCGGACGGAGAATATTCCGGTGGTGAGTCCACGGCGAGAACACCAGAGCGTTGATCGGAATATGAAGAGTCCAACTCGAGCTAGAAATGTAAGCTCACCAACGCGAAGTGAGAGCAATGTTAAAAACTCTAGTTCGCGAACGAAGCAACTGAGCACTGAAACACAGAGGAGAGTGTCGCCGGTTAATTCGCCGCGAATTACTCGGATGAGAAACGTATCAGATCAAACAGCCACAAATCGACAATTCAGAAACAGGAAGCCAACGGCTCAGATTTGTACAAATGTGGTCATAGAGGATGAATCATCATCCTCAATTTCTGAATGTACTGTTAGTACACCTTCTCAAACCGATACTGAGGTAACTTAAGTTAATTCTCATTAGTTTGTTGATTTTATCCGTTAAGCAACATTTAATTGAGATTAATAATTGTTTGAATTTTTTTTAATCCAGAGATCTAAAACAGAGGAATGCAAGGACGGGACGACTTTACTGGAGAGATGTGATAAACTGCTTCACAGCATAGCAGTGATGAACTCAACCGAGTTGTTGCAGCCGAGTCCTGTCTCGGTGCTTGACTCGTCGTTCTACAAGGACGATTCGTCGTCTCCTTCCCCTGTCATGAAACGGAGCATTAGCTTTACAGGTAACACAATCACATGCAAACTTCATCCGTTTTGTTGGTAGAATTCATTGCATGTTGACTTAATATGACTAAGTTGGACTCATTGACTCAGTCCCTTTCATGTGTATCTCATTATTCAAAATAATCAAATTGTTGGGTTCGGCCAAAAATAACGATTTCATGAAATTTAAAATATTATCAAATTAAATTAAACATTTCAATTTTTTTGAAATTGTTTTAAGAGTATTCAAGTCAAAGTTATTGAATGAGATCTCTAACTGTAATGAATGACATAAAGTAGAGTAAAATTCAGTAAAGAGTAAAATTCTGAAAGTGACTGATACTGGCATCTTTCTCCGAAATACCTACCGTACACCCTAGCTAGTTATATTTATTTATACAATCTTCAGATTGCACCCTAAAATTTGAAATGTGTAAAACTGCACCTTAATTTAGCAATATGTTTCAATTTGCATCCCTAAATTGAAAAAAAATACTCTTTACATAGTTACCCTTTACATGCTCATCCCACATTATTAGGTGTACCTTTTGAATGAAATGTGGTGCTTTAATATTGAAACATGCAATCTGTGGTAGTGTCCATAAGTTTAAGTTTGAAGTTCATTAATCATGCCCCTTGTTTAAATTAAATGTAACAGATGAATCTGTTGAACAACTTGAACTAGAAGAAGATTTGGGGAGTTCTAGAATCTCATCCATTAGATCAAACTGTGAAGATGAAATCGACGACTCTGATTTCGTCTACATCTCAGAGATCCTAAGAGCTTCAGTTTACCTCTCTGAAGAAGCTGATATATTCTTACTGCTAGAAAAACAGCAATATATCAAAGGGAAGAACATGTCCAAAATCTCCAGACTCCAACGGAAACTGATTTTCGAGACGATCACCGAAATTCTAGATCGAAATAAACACTTACCTCCATGGAAGGCCTTCACATTGAAAAAATCATCAATTGTTAATCCGTCGTTACAACAGATTTGGTCAGAATTTCAAAGAATTCGAGAGCGGGAAAAATCGGACGATCTTTTTGAGACAATATGCGGAGTTCTGAAAAAGGATCTCGCCGGAGACGGAGCCACTGGATGGGGAGGTTGGCCGGTGGAGATGTCGGAAGCTGTGTTGGACATCGAACGGCTGATATTCAAGGATTTAGTTGGGGAAACAATCCGAGATCTCGCTGAATTTGCCGGGAAAAGCAATATCTTGGCGCCTCGTCGAAAGCTGGTTTTCTGAATTAGAAATTTAGAGGGAGCACAGAAGAGGAAAGTTTGCGGGCGCTTTTTCTTCTTTTTGTCCCTTGTTATTATTGTTATTATTATTATTACTATTTCACTTTTTTAATGTGGCAATGCATTCTTAATTTATTATTATTATTATTATTATTATTATTATTATTATTTCACTTTTTTAATGTGGCCATGCATGTTTGGTTTAAATTATTTGGAAATCACTAATTAATATCTAACGATCACATCCTTAAATTTAATTTACGTGCGGGATGTTACATATTTTCAGGATCATATAGTGTGAAAGTGTTCTCTCGATGAATGTCTGATTCTATATTCAAGTTACAAGAATTGGGCACGCACAATTGATTTTTTCACAAAGATATGGGTAATGTTTTAATAAGTGAGAAATGAACTCGGGCTGTTGAATAGCCCAGCGCCTAAAGTTGGATTAAAATAATGATACATATATTAGAAATTCGGTCATATATATATATTTTTTTGACTAAGACTTTTGAGCAAAGTCTATCGCAGTGAATTGCGATGTACACCATCAATTTTTAGTGTTTTTGGTTCGTTTAGATGAATTTTTGGATATTTTTTTACTATTTATTTTATTGTAGTAATTTTTTAATTTTGTTATTTCGAGTTCTAATTTGATTATAGTTTTAAACGTTCCTATTTAAATTTTATATTGTTTAGAAGTTGACATATTTAATTTATTGAGATTGATTATTTTATCAAAACATATCTTAGATTTACGTGTGTTTGGCATGACATAAGACGAAACTACTTGTCCTCTGGAAGACTTAGACATCCAACTAAAAGGACAATGAAAAAAAATCATCTAAACAAAAAAAATTAAATCTAGACGGAAATGATGCTCTGAAACTTGTGAAAACTTTTTTTATAAATTTTTCGAAGTATCATAGAGTCGTAACTATTTTAAGTCCAACTAAATTCATAATTAAACTACTGTTGAACCACTAAGAAATAAGTTATCTCAATACCTTATTTATTTATTTAAAAAATTTAAATTTAAAATATTACTTAAATAGGAGTACTATATTATTAAACTCTTTTTACTTCCGCTTGACCCGACCCGACCCGACCCGACCCGAAGCTGGTAAACTTGTGAAGGCTTTAGGTGATGAACATTGAGCAGAAGCTGATGATTGATGATCCCAAATATATAGTATATATCTTTTTCTCCCAGCTAAATTCCTCGAAGGGGAAACAATGTTTACCTTTGCAGAAACGTATGCGGGTGGCAATCATTCCTTTCCATAATGGTTACTGCAGTACTACCCACTATTCCACGTTGTAATGTTTTGCGTCTCTCTCTCTCTCTTTTTCTTTTATTTCTTCTTGACATTTTGTGCATCATCAACGTACCTAAAAAGGTCACCTCGCACTACTTCTTTCACATGTCAAAGTGCATGCCAATGTGCAATGAATTACTAGAAACTTGCCAGGAGGGAGATTACGTGTTTCTCCGTTATTAGAAGAAATATATTAAACATTTTCTAATAAATATTAAGCTTTTTTTTTTTTTTGACAATATCTGTCAATTTTATTGCGGTTTTTACAATTTTTTTTAATTCAATTCTAAAGACCTATTTGACACAATTTATTTTCGATAATTTAAAAGTTATTTGTTAATTGATACAAATTATAAGTTACGAAAATAAAGTGTTCCGAATATGACCTTTATTTTAGAGATGAAATCAAATGCATCCACATCTCCAGTGCACTTAATGTCAATGGAATATTTTTAGTACTTTTAATTATAAATTAATTTCTCTTATAACAGCTAGCGGCGTAAAGAGTCAAATTAAATTGAGTATTGATATACATAAAATTTATATTAATAATTTTTTAATTTAAAATAAAATTTGTATATGTCTTGTTTAATTATCGAATCAAACACAAATATAAATTGAATTCCGATAATTTAAAATTTTCTAACTAACATCATTAAATATTAATAAAATATAATTAATTAATTAAATTAAATTTATTTATTAATATTTAAAAATATATTTATAATTTATTTATTAATATTTCGAATCGAATTTTTAATCTAATAATCTCAAACCTTTTGTTAAGCCTTAATAGTATATATGAATTGAAGTCAACGTGCAAAGACAACGTATGTACACCCTCGCATCCCTTTCCGGGCGGCCGGCCTGGGTAACACACACACACACACACACACACACACATATAGCTATATATAGGCTCTAGCCGGCAGTTATATTTAATATTCTTTTTATTTCAAATTAATAGATTTTTAATTTTTTTAAAATTTTAAATAATGGTCAACTGTATCTTTTAAAAAATAAAATATTTATTTTTTTTTTATAATATTCCTTGATTTTCTCATCTTTCGAATAAACACTATCTCTTGTATTTATTTTCAATTTTTCATATAAGGGTAATAATGAATTTTCACACAAAATTTAATCAAAAAAATTATTGTATTAAATATGTTTCTTAAGATGTGTGTTTGAAGCTAAAAAATTTATTATTTTAGAACGAAGGGAATATGGTTTTACAAAAATTCAAAAATTATGTTTCATCATCCCCTTTATCTTTTGTTTTACTATAACATAACATAATTTAATAGTTATTTTTATTTATTTATTTATTTTATATTTAATAAATTTTTTAAGGAACACATAGATGATATTTGAATTAAAATGAAACAGATAATGAAACAGAATACCTGAATTTGGTTTTACATTACATTATTTTTGTCTAAAAACTCGAATAATAGTGACACATGTTTTTGCGAATAATTTTTTATGTTTATGTTGAGACCAACCGGACCTCTGATCTGCCCAAACCTTGTTTTTAACTGGACACCCGTCAATCAGAGTGAGCTCACCTAAAACACGGACAACATGAGAGGTTGGTTTCCTTTTTCCCCTCTCCGATACTTAAGTTAGCGAATATTAAGATGATAATCTGAATATTAAGTGGGAGAAAAAAGAGTTTACAAGAGTATTTGTATTTTTTGCAGAACTTGGGCTATTTTGTTGAATTTTCAGATTCCCTTTTATGTGAAGATGAGGCGATATTTGTAGAGTTTGCTTTGACCCGCCGCTCGATAAAGTAAGCATGGTGCTCTTGCTGTGAGTTGACAGCATGTATTGCGCGCCTCATTTGAGTTGACAGGGATGCAAGGTTAGGCGGCTGATTGGACACCGTCTGGGAACTTGTTTTATGGCCCTTGGGCTGCTGGATTATGACTAGGCAGAGTTAGGCCCAATCGATGTGGTGGATTGGACTCGCTATCTGGGGAGGTCTAGGCCCAAGACGCATAGTCTATAAGTCCCCGACGGTGATGATCCGATTAGACCGAGGTCGATGCAAGACCTTTCGGAGGCCGAGAGCCGAGATAGATATTTCTTTGGGCGAAGCGGGTCACCGAGCCTTGGAGATAGCCGGTCGGATGATCTGCCACATGAAATGCCACATGGGATGATCTGCCACATGGAATGCCACATGAGATGATCTGCCACAAGAGATGCCATGTTGCATTATAGTCAATTACTTATATTTGTCATAATTGTCGAGTGTTACCTTGACGTGGTAGAACTTATTAGTTCAAGCCTAATTAACTATAGGTGAACACATCAATAAGATTTTAGTCTAATAATTTAAATTGAAATTATGATAATTTTTTTTTTATTAATAAGACGTTTCATGTTTAATTTTTTCGCACGTAGTGCGTAAAGTTATTTATCTCTTATTTAATAGACGGAGTTTTTATTCCTTCTTTTAAAATGAATTTCCTATCCATTATTATGAGTTTAATGGTGCGGAGTTTTATTTTCCTTATCAGGTAAAATTTATGACCTATTATTATTATTATGAAGGTTTTTATGAGATTTAAATTTTTTTTATAGGCATGATTAAACCATTATCACCGTCTTTTAAAATTTAAAAAAAAAAGTGAGCTCCATTGATTGTGTTGTGTCTCAAAATAAGAGTTGATATGACACTCTGTTATGTATGTTAATATTTGTTTCAATTAGGGTTCTTTTCCTCAATTATGAAGAAATGGAATGATCAATCAGCTAGGCCTAGTATGTTTTTGCCTTTTTTATCATTACATTTTGCCATTTTCCTTTGTAATGGAGCGTGGATATAATTGATAGCCCAGAGAAGGCTAAAAATTGATTAGGGATATGGGCTCCTTTAACCGATTATGGGCTTTGTGACCCTTCCTCCCACTTCAATGTCCCTTCAACCCAACTGGCCCACTCTAATAAAACACACAAAAACACACCACATCTGCACACACATTTCAACATACTTATATTTAATGGCTGGCATCAACACCTAAATTTAGCTAGTAAGATAGAAAAATGTAACCATGTTTCTTAAAAATTTTCAGTGGGCTGCCTTTACTTAGCCCCTTTCTACATCCACCGGTGACTGTTGGTATGTTATTAACTTTTTTTTAGAAAGAAGAAACTGGTTCAATCAGGCGTTACGTTGTACTTGTATATTTATGCCATAAACATTTGACAAGTTGCTTCACCATGCATCAATCTCTGTTACATTACTTTCCTAGCAGAAGCCGAGCTAAAGAGAGTTCAACGGGGGCAGTTGATCTCATTGGATTTTTTAAAATTATATATATATATATATATGAATACAAATATTAGAGTTATATGTATATTATAATTTTTTTGGAGATAAGTCATAATTATTAATAAATAAAACAATTTAAATGGGACTTTTACTTTGATGTGAGTCACTAATTTTATATCAAAATTTTAAGAGTCTTAATTTTCACTCCCAATAATTTGAATGTCCCTTTATATATATATATATATATATATATTAATTTTCCATTCCAGAATATAAACGTATTATTAAATCAAAAATCTTAAGAATCCAAGTATCATAATAATTACACTATTAAATACTTTATATTATGATTGTGTTGTATTTTTTTAATTTACGACATTTGCGTCTCCTATGAGATAAAATTCTAACTCCGACTGTATTTTTTAACTCTCTTTTGACCAAATGTAGAAATAAACAATTTACGAAAACATTGTATGTGAAAGCCCTAGGATGGCTAGGTAATCGAGGTTTCTCGAACAATCTAATGTAACGGTGGCGGGGTCACCCTTGTCATCGGAAAAGGGCACAAGGCTATGGCAATTAATTGCATCGGACATGTCGACTGGGTGGGTGTTTAAGTGCCTCTGGCATAGCCACATGCAACTGCTTATAGTCCATGTATGTGTAGGTAGTCTTTCTTGTTCATCTATCTCCAAGGGAGAGATATAAACTCAGTAGGTGAATTATGAAGAGACCCTTTTAATCCTTGTCGAATGCCATCGTTGTCTGCTGCTCATAAGGTGGTCCATGTGCCAGATTTATTTGACTAAACAACCTCACTTCATTATTGGCCATGATCCTCTCTTGGCTCTTAGCTAGAAGTGTAAACGAGTTGATTATTGATCTGTTCAGATTCTATTCAAATAATTTATCGATTTTGAAATTAAGTTTGTATAATGCTCGTTTGATTATTGAATCTAACGTGAATACGAATTGAGTATGAGTAGTTTAAATTTTTCAAAAAAACTGCATCAAGTATCAATTAACAAATAATAATTTATTAATATCTTAGTAATTAATAAAAATTTAAAATGTATTAATGTTCTGTTTGTTAATATATCGAATTAGCCAAACGATCCCGAATCGTTTTGTTCTATCTATAATCTTACTGTTAGCTTAAAACCCATAGTAGGGATTGGCCGTGTGTGACCCCTTTGTATAATGATATTAGAAATAGTTTTATCTTATAATGATATATATACAGACTTTTCATATGTTAATTTATCTCACAATATCATCCAATAACTTTATCAAAATTAATAGATACTTTTATAGGTATGAGAGAGTTAAAATATGTAGAATCTAAGAACTAATCATTTTTATTTTCAATTTTCTGCAAATTCTAGTGTTGGATTGCAACGGAGTAGGATCGAAAAAGTTTCATCCTCTGCTATAATTTTGTTTATTTAGTCGACTCAAATTTTAAGAAAACATTAAGTCATCTTAATAATCACTTATATAATTTTTCTTACTCCGATGACATATATAAATTAATTTATTTTTATTTTAAAAAAATTAACCCAAACTCATTGTTTTCAGAACAAAAAATATTCAAACTCGGTTTAAGATGCTACACAACTACATTTTCTTTCACGAGTGTACATATATAAAACCGGATTGACACGTTGAGACGAAGACTAGTATTCTGCTATAAGCCCAACTAAGTGAATATGACAAGTCTAATCTGGTTACTGAGTTTATGAAATTTAAACTCAAGATTGGCCCATTTTAGGAAGCGGGAAGCCTATGCTAGTTTGTTAAATTTAAACCGAAAACTTGGCCCATTGTAGGAAGCCGGAAGCCCATGCTAGTTCTCCCGAGTTCAATAACTTAATGATACTCTGTATCGTCATCAGTCATCACTCTCTCTGTGCATCAATCAGTACACTGTGTGTTTCTCTTCGGACATTTCACGGATTATCCTTCGACCACAAACGAGTTGATATTTGAATTTTCCTCAATGCGAGTTTATGTGTGTATATATATATATATATATATATATATATATAATCTGAGTTTGTAAATGATTGAAATCTCGTACCTGTCAATGCATGTGCTAGCTCGCGAGATCAATGCCATGTCAATGCCTTTAATTGCTTCCATATTTATGCCGTCTTTATCGTTTTCTATTCGTTTCTGAAAGCAAATCTATCTGCTTAGGGTTTATAAATGCATGGAGTATTTTACAGCCGACAGACTTAAGTACGTGCATCGACGAATCCAGAATTTTGTGTCATTGGGTCACATGTATATAAAAATTGAGCATTGAATACAAAGTTCAAAATATTATAAAATTATAGTATATATTTTTCAATGAGCTAAAATTAAAATCAAAATTTTTAAAATTAAAATTAGAACCGAAAGTTCTATGACTAAGAAATAACATATAAACCATTAGAGATTTTATCTTTTCATACTAGAGAGAAAAAAAAAAAAAAAAAAAAGAGACAAAAGACAAAAAATTTAAAATGCTTGAAATAGTATTAAGTAATAAGTGATAATATTATTAGCGATGAAAATGAGTCGAATCGAGTCGAGTATAAATTGTTTAAATTCTACCAATATAATTTATCGAGCTTAAAATAAAGCTCACGTATGGAACGTTTAACTATCGAGCCGAGCATGAAGACAAATAGAGCCTGAATAGTTTGAAGTTTCGAGCAAATTATATCGAATATTAATAGAAAAATTAATTTAATCAAATATAAATAATTAATCAAAATTTAAAATATGCGCATATTCTACTCGTTAATATTTCGAATCGAGTTCGAATGAAACTTTTAGCTGAGCGATTCCGAATCAATCTCAAACCGTTTGTTCTATTTTTAACCTTATATATATATATATATATCAGTATTATGTTTATATCTATTTTTTTAAAATTTTAAAAAAAAATCAGTAGAGTCTGGGGCCCCCACTGGACCCTTAATAAATCAGCCAGTGAGTATGTGTACGCTTAATCTTAAACAAAAATTCAGTGTCACAAGTATTGTTGCTAAAATGGGTGAATTGGTTTTTCCACTTGGCTACTGTGTTAGGATAAATGATAAATAATTCAAAAAAATTATTTAAAAATCTAAGTTGACTTACTCTGTAGTCAAATATATTTTTATATTTTATATTTTGCTTTCCCTTTCTTTATGCTGCTGCCTTACATTTGGACACTCAACTACAATGAAGGTTATCAATACAGCTGAACCTCCCAATTGGCAAAAGTGGGAAGGATGTGTCCACTTTCACAATAAACAAAATTGGGAATGCAACACAATCAGGCCGGCTAGTTGATCAGGTGAGAAGTGGGAGACACTCTAGGCCCACTCTTGCTGCCTCTAAACCCTACAATAAATCTCCAGTCAAAATGCTTTTCAAATCAAGGGAGCTAATTAGCTTGGTCATTTAGGGTGATTAGTAAGTACAATAGGTAGCAAGTAAATAGGTGTCATCCTAGTGTCCTAGTCGAAATCATAAGGTCTGCAGAGCACTGCAATGGAGATTCTTGATCCTTAATTTAAAAAATAAAAAAAGGAAAAAAAAAAAAGATGGCCACCAACATTCTTATTCTGAAAATTATATCAGAGCTACTGTACTTTCATTTACGTTCTTCTGGATTGTTCTAGTCTACTGAAGTTACATTATACAGCCGCTACAACGGTTTTCAGAAGTTTGGTTGGGGTCCTGGAAGCTCACTGAGATGACACCATTATCTCTTGGCCACCAATTACGTTGTTGCTCTGGTTATTAATTCTAATTGTAAATACCTGAATTTTTCTTTGGTAACATTATCACTCCATGACATCTGTTAGATACTGACCGATGAGCTGACACCATGATCTTTGATATTCTATTTTATGATATGTTCATTCATAATTCTTATTTGGATTCTACAAATAAATAATTACATTTTGGCATTACGTACTAGGCATCAAAATTCTGTTAAAGGTTTGAACTTGGGTTTCTTGATATGACCTTATACCTTATACTGGTAACTTGAAATTTTAAATCTAGGGCCCTTTACCTCTGGTAAAAGTAAGTATCGATAGACTATATCTAGGACCAATACATATGTATGGACACACGATATCATTTTGGCATTGCTTCTTTTTAAAACTTCACTTCCTGGCCATGGGAAAAAAAAAAAAAAAAAAAAGAACGAAAAAAAAAAAAACAAAAAAACAAACAAAAGACAATATTGATGGCCAATGGATCAACAACTTAATTAAGCTACTTGAAAAGAGAAACATATAATGGATTTCTGAGAATTCAATATGTATATATTGACCAATCATCTGTATATTGACGGAAAAGGATATAGCTGACTGCTGACATCTAGTCATCTGGAGAGGAGGTGAGTGAATGTCAAAATATACCTACTCCTTTACACATTAGGATTAACTAGTGCATTTGTACTGTGCTTTTGTTTTACATTGCCTGCATAAAATTACATAGAAAAAAAGTGAGGACCGGAAACCAAGACTTAAGCATATCAAATGGTAAACACTGTATAATGTCCGTCCGTTTTTGTTTTTCTTGTTCATACGAAGGTCAGTTTTCCCTAAGCTCGCATGGGCTTACAGGTGGCCTATCGTCAGATGTTGGTAATATGGTCAAGGTTGACTTCTCGTCCTGTTCTCAACTTGCAGACTATTGGGAATATATTGATGAATATGTAAAAGAACAGATGAAGTAGTAATTTAAAGATTTACATATTTTGTAGCATGGTTGCTTAAATGCTGGATCATCACATGGTGCAGGCGGTTCCTGACCGAATATCATGTCACAGCTCATATCATCAAAATCTGCAATATTGGACAGCTTTAGGGATTACATAAAGCTTGACATATATATATATATATATATATATATATATAAAACTCAATTGAAACTGCTAACTGTGGCATGTCATCGATTGTTACTAGTCAAGTATTTCTGTAAATGTATATCATCTTACACCTAATATTTGCTGAATAGTGGATTACTAATAATAAAGTTTTAGTTCGAATAATTGTTCATTCTAGTATTTCTTTGTGGTAACATAGCTGATTATCATATGGCAACTTGGGTGCTTTCAGTAAGAGCAGTTGGACATTTGTACAAGCAGACAGATTTCGTGATAAAAGCTGGATTGCAGACTACTGGTCTTGAGATGACTTATGCCAGATTAATGGCCAAACATCAGGTATCAGATTTGACTTTTAAATATAAATTAAATGGCTGTTTTACTATATGCTAGAATTTCAGTGCTGCGGCCGTAGTGGCTTATTGATAGGACCCTCCATTGAGTTGATTACAATACCCCTGCATATATTAGTGCCTGCACTGTTGATCTGTCTGCTAAGCTTCCTTTTCTCTTTAAATGATTCTGGTGTAGTGGATTTATTTTGAGGGGAACCCGAGGGTCATGTTGTTGCAATGATAACTAAATATTATGCTCTATTAGAAGTGTATAATCTCTGGATGAATTTCAGATTTTTAAAAATACTCCGTATACCCTTTTAATTGGAGTACGAAAAATAAATAGGGAATATATTATCTGTGAATTTTTAGTTTGATGTCGAAGACACATTGACTAGCATGCCCTTAGCTTTCAATATGTGGTGCTTTCTACCATTGGATACTTACTAGGGACCATGTTGATTGGCATTCCAAGGGAGTCCTTAATGAACGCTTGTGAAGGCATCATACAGAGGTTGGTGCACATTCCAACACAATTGCTCTCCTCCAAAAACCTGAAACTTCAATATTAGCCGCTGACATTTATGAAGATGTTAATTAGGGCATGATTAAGAGAAATGTCATGATGGCAGTAATGCAAAAGAACGACAATTGTCTCCAATTATGCAAGCTTGGTTCCTGTTAGGCAGGAATCGTGCCTTGTTATGAAAAAGTAGGTGGATCTCCACGGTGAAACCCTGATGACTCAGCCAGCCAAACTGGTTTTGGTTTTATATTGACTCCCTCTCTCCTCTACAACAAAAAACCCAAAAACAAACAAACAAAAAAACCCAATCCCGCAAAGGAAAAACTGTTCTACTGTTCCACAAAATTTCGTTTCGTTTACAAGTGAGACTCTTTTTGTAGAGCGCATGGGGGCAATGTATGTCTCATGCACACTATAGGAGAAAAGGTTACCTGCATTTTTTTATATGGGTAACATTCTTCTCTGCTCTTCCATTGAGTTCCGACTCTCTCACCTTGTATCATAAAATAAAGTTACTTCTTCTGGAATTAATTCAAAAATTGTACAGGATTTTTATGTTCATCTTGATAATATGCTTATTATCTTACTCTCTTTACACTTTTTAAATGATAGGAGCTTATCATCTGATTCAACAATTTAGAGTAAATATAAGGCGTATATAGCCGTATGATCTTCTGGAACAACCGATATTATTTTTAGGGCTGGCACACCAGTGTAATTGCGTAACTCATACCTCACAGGGGCCAACCAACCAACGAAAGAATATAGCCGTGAACACGGCAAAAAGTTCCCTTTGAAATTTAGATGGCGGTAGCACTGCCCTGATCTGCCATTATAACAATAATATGAACATTATTTCTTGGAAAATTCAGTATCCGAAGGGTGACAGAGAGAGAGAGGGATAGAGAGATTGAAAAGGATGTTCATATTTTATAGATTCGCTTAAAACTAAGGGTGGCAAACAAATCAAATATCGTTTAAAGTTCGGAATCAATAAAAACATTGTTTACCTTAATTCGACAAACACGCTCTTTAAGACTCGATAACATTCAAATATTTCAACTTATTCGTGACAAAATTTGAGTTCAGCTAATTAAAAAATTTATAAAAAAAATTATTCAAACGAGTTGAACTCGAAAAGAAACTCGTTTACCTTAATAGACCAAGTTCAAGCTCGACAAACTTGACTCGGCTAGTTTAATACGTCTATTTAAAACCAATAAAAAATTTAAAATATGGATACCTTGTATTGATGAAATATTATAATCAAAATGGGGACGGTGACAACAAAACCTATTAAAAAAAAAAAATGAATGACAAACAGATAAATATATAGATATATATGACGACGATGATGACAATGAATAACTTGCCAATGCGAGGATAGGCTTTGGAAAAGCTTTGTCCAGAGAACGAGTCACCAGTTCGCGTTGTATGTCTGGGCTGAACTGCTGCCGGACCGTAGATGCTGCCTCCACCAGACCTTCATATCCGGTTTTATTGCTTCTGAATCCTAAAAAATAATAAAATCATATTTTAAAAAAAATAAAATATATATATATATATATATTATGTATGTTAATATATAATATGGATGGAAATGAAGCAGCAAACCTATTGTAGCTTGGACGCTCTTGGAGAGATGATTAATGGCGATACGATCCAACCAGTTATCGATATATTCAGGCTTTGATGCTGTTAATATCTCCACTTGCTCTGTCGGTTTTGTCATCACAGAAAGAATAGAAGGAGAATATCTGGGCTTCTGCATGTCTCTTCGGCCCACACAAGGTGAGAAATTGCTCCTGGCATGCAGAACAAGCTGTGCCTCCATGTTCTGGAGAAAAATCCAAGTTTGGTTTTGAAATTTTTCTGTTTTCCTCCTTTATTTTTATTTTTATTTTTTTGGGTGATGGACTGATTGAACTCTTTTAAACTAGTATATATGTGGAGAGATGCATAAAGCTACAAAAAAGCACATTAGAGCATATTAAGTACGCTTATTCCTCTTTGATGGAGAGAGTATTATTGTATACTCCCTCCCCATTCCACGCATGGAGTTATATTTTTTACTTTTGGAAGTTAATTGGTAAAATTTTAAATTTTAAAATTAATATTTTTTTTTTTCAAATTTTAGAATTTCAAAAATTAACTTTTAAAATTTTTAAAATGACTTGCTTTGTGAGACGAATGGAGTATTTATAACCAACTTAACGTTTTTATCCCAAACAAATTGAGATCAGCAAAAATTAATCCATAAATTCAAGAAGAGGAATACAAAAATGACAAAAATATAAACAAATAAAATAGTAATATAATTACTACATATACTAACATTAATAATACTACATAAATAAATAAGTGAAAGAATAATATATACTATAAATAAAAGAGATGCATAAGACAACAAATGATCACGTTAGAGAATATTAACTACACTTATTCCTTTTGACTTTTAAAAGACAATTCGTAAATTTTAAATTTTAAAATTAACATTAATTTTAACTTTTATGGTTTTACAAACTAATCTCTAAAATTCATAAAATTACTTATTTTGTGAAATAAATGGAGTGTGTATATATATCATCCCATATCCAGGTACAACATAATTAGATATGAATACTATCTCATTCAACTCAATATATATTGTTCATATGTTAATCTCAACGATCAATATTCATTATTTGTATCATAGTATTAAGCTCAATCCTTGGATTAAAATTTAGAGAGAGGATGTTGGATTGGATGAAAAATAAAAAATATATATATATATATATATATCATAGTGTTACCTGTTTGTTTTGCGAGGTGTTAAACAAATTTCTCGAGTTTGAATAACTTAAAAAATAATAATTTATTTTTCTAAGTCAAATTCCACTTGTTAAATAAACGAGGTTTTTTTCTCTATATCAAACTCAGATAGTTTTTACATTCATACTTTCAGTGGCACAGATCATACCTGGATTAAAGCTGGTAGTTACATGTGACTTCCGTCATTTGAAGATTGTGAATAAGTTGGAACTAGTCTGGACATTGGGCAATGGGGTTCCACCTTTCCCTTATTAGGGCTCGAACTTGCTATGGTTTATTTGGCATTATTTATACAAAATAAATTATAAATTATTTTTTTTAAAATTAATAATTAAAATATTAAATAAATAGTTATTTCTGTTTGATATAATTTTTTTTTAAAACAGATTATTATCAAAATAAGTTAAATGAATATTTAACAAATAATTTAAAATCTCATATTATTTTAACTTTATTACACATTACACAGCAAGATCTAACACATGCAAGCCATAATCAACCCTAATATATCAAAGATCAAACAAATTACAGCTCAAATCAAAAAAAAAAAAAAAAAGATGCAAACTTTTCAATAAATTCTAATAGAAATTCAGTAAAATTAATGTGACCAAGAGAGGGCAGAAGGGAGGAAGGAGGGAGGGACCGGAAAGATGAATTTGTGGTGGATGAAAATAAACTGCTGCATAGAAGAAAGCCATTGGGAGCAATAATGTGAGGGCAGATCAACTGTAAAAAGAATGGTCAACAGAGGGTGGTAGTGAAGTAGTTTCGACAAAAAAAAAAAGAAGCAAAATACAGTTCTTTCCGGTGATTTTATGAAATTTCACACATGCTTGCTTGTACAATCACTTCACTGATTATTAAAATAAATGGAACCAAATAGACAATAATCATTACAAATAATCTAAAACAAAACACCTCTCAAACGTAAGAATACACAACCACTAGCTTATTCTGTAATCATCGTAAATTTATGTGTATCTCTAATCTGTCGAATTAGAATACTCAACCATACAGATCCTTCACCATTGCAGGCGAGCATGCATCTTGCACACATGGGCATGATCGTGTTAATTACCTGTGTAAATCACTCATCTCCACAATATGAAAGTATTATTAATTTTAAAAAAAAAAAATTAACGTATTTTTTGAAAAACATAATGAAAATCAACCAAATCCAATTTTTTCTAGTGAACCGGTTGGATTCAACTTGACCAAGTTTATTAGTACGAATGGAATTTCTCAATTCTCAAAAATGCCCTTGAAGAAGGTGGACATGAAATGCAAACGTCAAAAATTAATATTTCCATCAAAAAAAATTTAATATTTTCACTAGTAAGTCTCACTTTTTAAATAATACAAATTTGTCAATTAAATTTCAAATATAATACCTATTGTTGAAAATTTTAATATGCAGAATTTTAAATTTTAGTTTGCTGATGATATCTAACCAAATTCACACGTGCAAGAATTCCAACTAATAACTAGAAAATCAAGTTACCAAACCAAAAGTAAACATAAACCAACAAATAGAATAATTTCCTAATTAAAGCTACAAATTAAACAAGCCAAATCGGGATATATGCCCAACAATCCCTAAACAAAAACTACATGAAACACACAATTTAACACAAACCAAATCAACAGTCATAATAATTTTCATAATTTAGTCATCAGTCGAAACTGCACGTAAAATTTAAAACCACATCACTTATCATTGGTGGTTTTGTTAATGAGGGACTTGTGAATATGAGGGATCACACCACCTCCAGCAATGGTTCCTTTGATGAGGGTGTCAAGCTCCTCATCACCGCGAATGGCGAGCTGCAAATGCCTCGGTGTGATTCTCTTCACTTTCAGATCTTTGCTAGCGTTTCCTGCTAACTCGAGTACTTCAGCAGTCAGGTACTCAAGGATGGCAGCAGAATAGACAGCGGCAGTGGCACCAACTCGTCCGTTTGCAGAAGTCCTTGTTTTGAGTTGACGATGGATTCGACCCACTGGAAACTAAACTCGAGCAAATAAACAAAAATAATGAATCAAAAACAGCAGGTATTGCTCAAATTTCAAAAATGAATCGGGATCCTGGTTGACTCGGTTTAACATTTAATTCAATATGAATATGATATTTTTTAACATAAGAAAGAAAATTTGCGAACTTCTAGATGAGTTTAGACTTCAGATTTAAGACCAGAGAATGCAGAGCACGTGTTGTTTAAGATACTACAACTGCAATTAGCTACAAACACTACCTAATTTTGCCATTTTCCTTCTTACGAAGTTTCCAACTAGTATTTGCATTTGCACGACAGACTTGAGGTTGAGGAGGCCATGATATTAAATCTAAGCTTATTAGGAGCGGTTTTCCGCGAGTTCATAAATCAGGTTAATCAACCAGGATACGCAAGAAGCAAGGGCAATTTTAGGGTAACTGTCTAGGCGAATGACAAAGGTCTATAGTTGACCAATACAAAGTTTATTTGTTGCTTAAATAGGCTATAAGCGGGGAAAAAACATCTATTAATCAACTTTTTTCACTTGCACCAAATGTATTAAACTTGTAGTTTTTTCAAATAATACCAACATATTCCCAGAAAAATGAAATTCGCAAAATTCAGTAACTGGTAAGAAAATGAAGCTACCCCAAACTTCAATTTCTTGATTAATCCTTTATTACGCATCAAAATCAGATTTTTACGACTGTCCTAGTTAACATAGACGTAGACTAATCTTTTTCAAATCTATTTAAATAAAGAAAGACGTACTAACAAGAGGGTAACCCATTCAACTAGTCAAAAGCTCGAACCTTTTCATATATTCACACACATATACATATGTACAGAGGAAAAAGGAGTTTATACCTGGAGACCGGCACGAGATGACCGAGAAATCGGTCTTTTCTTACTATCCTTCTCTTTGCTAGCTGCAGCCGCCGCCGCCGCAGCCGTGGTTTTTCCGGCCAATAGCCCCTTTCCGCCCTTCCCCGCCATTTCCGACTGAATCAAATATCAAAATTTTTAAATGAAAAAGCAAAACAAATTCACAGATCCGGTGAATTGTACCACCGACAGATATTTCAAATTAGCAAGCCATAAGCATGTAATATAGAGAGAGGAACCTGAGAGTTTGGGAAATTAAAGAGACTACAAATGAGAGAGAAAGTGAAAGTCTGAGCTCAGATCGTTATCCGTCTACACCTTCGCATTTATTTGGCTTTGGCTTTTAGGTGGTTTTGAAACTGAAATATCTGTCCCAAAATGGCGGTCAAATTTTGAGCGGAAAATACTTTTTGGAATTCGAAATGACCTCTTTTTGACGAAACTACCCTTTAAATTTATCCTAATAACGGTCAGTCCCACTCTCAGGCCACGTGGCCCGATCCCTTTCCTATTTCAGAATATATGGGCCAAATAGATAAAGGATTGGGCTAGGTCCAAGAATATAAGCCCGTACTGAAGGACTACGCTTCAAATTGGAATCACCCACTTGTTTACCGCAGAACCCAAGTATACAGAAAAACAGCTCCTAATAAGCCTAGATTTAATATCTTAACCCATCCTATACGAATATGTCCATGGAATCACATCAAATTTAAAAACCAACTAAATTTCAATAAGCGAGGTATTTTTTTAATTTTTTTTATGGAACATCCCTCTGAGAGGAATAAAATTTCATTCATTATCTTCTTGAATCACTGAAGAAATACAAGTCGGAATCGTATCATACCAAATTAAAGGGCTATGTAAGGATGAATTTAACGCTAGCTCTGTTAATACATGTGCAACTCTATTACCATTTCTTTTAACATGTGAGAAGCTCACCGATTCAAACCAACCTTTGCAGTCGTAACAATCCTGTATAAGTAGTCCATAGCTTGATCTTTCTTCCAATTTCTTCTTCATTCGTGAGATAAGTTTGGAGCAATCACTTTCAAATATGGCTTTCCTCACAAGTAAAGATATAGCGAATTCCATTGCTCTACGAAGACCTAAAGCTTCAGCGCATTCCGCAGCCATGCCTCCGATCTTCCTATCCATTCCAGCTCCTTTTACAAGACCTTCATGATCACGTACAACAAATCCTATACCAACAAAACTACCTCCACGAATATTAGCATCACAGTTAATTTTGAGAATACCTGGAGGTGGTTTATGTCAGTTGTCTGGAGAATGGATACTAAGCAGTGGTGGTCGAGCCTCATCGGCCTCCTTGAATTGTTGAAGTAGACTCATTGCTTGTCATACAAAGATATCAACATCTTTTATTTCCTCCTGATGAACACCATTATTCTTGTGATTCCAAATCGCCCAAGCAATCATAGTCGCTATCTCTATTCTATCCCTATCCCAACCACAGGATACCAATTCCAACCATTGATCAACAGAACCCGTCGATAAGATGTCATTTCTTGCTCCTAACGGACCGCAAAACCAAGCTTTTTTAGCCAAGTAACGGTGTAAGAACTCAATATTTTCAACATGTTATGAAATTTATTTATCTTTAGTAGTATGTTATTTTGGGATAAAATAAATTGTAAAGTGCTAAATGCAAATATTGATTTTCGACAAAAAGAATGTCTAACGTTAAAGTTATGGAATATTTGTTCCCGTACTGTGCGCCACAAAATATTTGTGAACTCTACAACGGAATACGTGTGGATCCCACTAATATTCGTCGGACGACTTTTGAGATGCCGTAAAACTCAAATGGTCAATAATTATTGGCTTGTCACTTTCCACTATATTATTACTCCGACAAAGATTGCAACAGTAGTGTGAATAATTGTGTATATATATAGATATTTAAAATTACTGACACTGATCGTATAAAATTATTTATCAGATACATCAACATCAAGTAATTTTAAATATCTGTAACAGTATTAAAAACAATTATCAAATATTCTAATATTATTTTAAAGTGTGGTATAGCTGGATATATGAATGTAATTATGATATAGCATAGCTGTCATATAAGAAATAATTGCAGGAGTCAGTGAATAAATTATTAAATTTACTGTATATGATGCTTATGAAGTACTTGAAGAATTATTAGTAGAAAAGATGTTATACTAGTAAGGTATGAACTTTAATTAGTAAGTGACAGATTTTCAATAATTATAATGATGGACGGTTGGAAATAATATTTATTTGAGTAAGTGTTAAATTTTTGATATGATTGAGTGGTGAAAATTGATGCAAATAAAATAGCTATGTGATTTGATTCACGAGGGTTGGAGTATAAGAGACGCTTTGTATAAAAAGATTCCCGGGCAAGGATTGAAATTGTCGGATGAAGATTTTGGTCTTTTTATTATTTTTCAAAAAGTATGAAAATAAGTTTTGGTATTTTATGATTATTTTTTAAAAAGCATGAGATAAGATTTTGGTATTATTATTATTTTTCAAAAAGTATGAAATTAAGTTTTGGTAT
>JAUMHB010013000.1:0-19780 GCA_032359685.1 Pittosporum tobira
AAAATATTTTGAAGTTTTTATCTTCTATATTTATTTTTTCTATGCTTTCAGACTTTTAGGCCCTTCCAATTTCTTCCTCTCTCTCTCTCTCTCTCCCCTTCATTTTATTGACGGCAAGTTTAATACATAAGGGTGTAACGAGAATTTAGATATTTTGTTTCATTTTTTATTTCATCATTTGTTTTATTTTAATTTAATAGTTATTTGTATATTGTTTAAATAAAATAAATAAATATAGATAATCTTTAGATTATATTGGAACAGATGATGGAGTAAAAAATAGATTAAAAAATTTAAATTCGTGCAATGATGATATGGAGTATAATACATAAATTTAATTTTTTTTTTCTCTTTTCAAATAAATAATTATTCCTCATTAGAAAAAAAAAATTGATTGGTTATTTTTGAATAACATGTTTTTGAATAAGAAGTGCCAAGACATTTATATGTATTTAAAATCGGTATAAGGATTTTTATAATTAGGAGGAAAGCATTTGCAGTTTCCTGAAACTAGAAGGTGTTTTGAGTATTTTGACTGTGCAATATTGTTCTGATTTGGATAAGAAAGAAAAACTGCACTTGGGAAATTTTCACTGTTATATGTATGGTTTATCTTTTGGGGTGGGTTTTACTTTAAGATACTAGTGGAAATGTATTTTGTGCAATTTAACAGATATTTAGTTTTATTTTAAAAACACACCATAGTATTAACAATATTTTTGACCATATTGTGAAATTTTATATACACATGATAATAGATACAAAAATAAATATAACAAGTAAAGGACTAAAGACAAAAAAACAAAAAAAAAAAAATCCCTGTAATTAGTTAATATGCTCAAAATTAATAATTTTTTTAAAATTTTTAAAAAATTTTTAATTATCTTATTTTAAAATTATCTTTCAAAATTTATATGCCTGTGCATTGCACGGATTTAAAAGCTAATGGGAGTACTAATTTTGGATACGTACCGCAACGGATAGAGATACCTATTCTAAAACCTGTCCCTTAAGATAATTTATCACGAAGCCCGCATTTTAGCAACCGCTTACTATCATATTGGTTAATTAATTGTTTTAAATAATCTAAATTTTTTTAATGACTTCTTCTTAAAACACAACCAAACGCTCCATAAGCCGATGGACAAATAAGCACTTGCACCGGGTGTGTTTGACTTGCTAGGCATAATTTATTTTTTAATTTATTTATAAAAAGTATAAATTAAATATAATAATTTTATTTTTCAAAATTTAATTAATATATAATTTTTACTATTTATAATTTATTTAAATTAAAAAATAAATTATGTCTAACGAGTCTTTCTCGTTTGCTCCGCCACAAATTGTCCAAAATTGCCGAAGTAATCAAATTTCGGGTTGAGAAGTGTGCCTTTAGAACAAAATGATGGCTCCACACTGCCACCTGCCGCCAAATCTAGCTCACTAGCTTCACCCTCTTGTGTTGAACAAAGAAAGAAGCGCAATTTAATACACAACAACTTCCTAACCAACCTGTTTTAATTTTCAGCTACAAGAAATTCATTTTAATTGGCTCACCCACATCATCTTAATCTTCTTTTTTAAACCCCCCTCACACCGGAACCCTTTCCTCAGATCCAATCCATCTCTCTCTTCTTCTCACTGGCAGTACTCATGGAGCTCTGTTCTTGCATCGAGCATCTCAAGACTCAACCTTTGTGGCTTCTTCTACTTGTGGGTCTTGGTTCTTTGTATTCACTCAAATTCTTTTCCTCCATTCTCAAATGGGTTTATGTTAATTTCTTCAGACCTCCAAAGAATCTCAAGAAATACGGGTCATGGGCACTGGTAACCGGACCAACTGATGGTATTGGTAAGGCTTTTGCCTTCCAATTGGCCCGCAAAGGGCTCAATCTTGTTCTCGTTGGTCGAAATCCCGACAAGCTTAAAGATGTTTCGGATGCAATCCGAGCCAAGTTCGGGCAGACCCAGATCAAGAGTGTGGTTCTTGATTTCTCTGGGGATTTATCAGATGGGATTCAAAGAATTAGTGAAACAATTGAGGGTTTAGATATTGGGGTTTTGATCAATAATGTGGGGATTTCTTACCCATATGCAAGGTTTTTCCATGAAGTGGATGAGAAGCTGTTGGCAGATTTGATTCAAATAAATGTTGTGGGGACCACGAAGGTGACTCAGGCAGTGTTGCCTGGAATGCTGAAGAGAAAGAGAGGGGCAATTGTTAATATTGGCTCTGGTGCAGCTATTGTCATCCCTGCTGATCCTCTTTACTCGGTCTATGCTGCTGCAAAAGCGTAAGCATTATTTACACTTCACTTTTTCTTTTCATTTAATCTGGTTTAATTTTATTTGCTGTTGTTCATACATTTTCTGGTACCCTGTTTTGAATCTCTAATTAGAATGGGAAGAATAATGAAATTGATTTGAATATTGTTGTACTTTTATTTAACTTTAAGGTCCTAACTCCTATTGAATGCTGAAGGCCACTAAACAACCTATAGTAGTGTTACTACTGTAGTCTGCCATTAATTCTAAGAGAGGAAAGATCTGATACATGTCAATCTATTAAAACCAAATTATTCCATATCAAATTAGAGGTATTTGCAGTAGAAGTTGAAGAACACAGAGGTCTGTGACTGTGAGCCAGTCAGATATAATTTTTGGGAACAAAACACATAATCCAACTTTAGTTGTGCTAATTAAAGCCGAATCCTTTTTGAACGCATATACTAATTGAAATATCCCAAGTTTAAAATTTCCACATGCAAGCATATGAAAAAGTAGAAAATTTACAAGAATGCGGCTCATTCCAGAGAACCCTTATACGTTGAAACATAATTGTGCTGTTGATTACAGAATGTTGAGCTAATGGCAGTTTCTTACTGATCTGTGCTAATTTTTCATTGTAATTTAGTTGCTAGTTTTATTCATTAGTGCAGTATTGTGAGGTTTCTTTAGAGGTCTGTGTTTGGAAAAGAGTATAGAGGGTATGAGTTTGCGGATGCTAGTATTGTGTGCTGCATCTATTCTATCTTACAGTGGGAATAGATTTGGTCATGGTTTGCTTAACTTCTCACACCCCACACACCTAACAGAGGTTGCATTATCCGGTAAAATCTAATAAGAAGATACCTGTTAAAAGATAATCTGTCACTCCCATATCTGGAAAGGAGTTTTTTATCGGGTTGATTTTTTCCGTTTGAATATTAAAAATATATTTTGTGCGAACTAACATAAACTTAGCTTTATTTGCATATGAATAATCAGTGTGGAGGGTTCCTTGTTTGGTTATGGTCTGCTAACATTCCCTCCTTCCCCAACACACACCACACCCCCCCCCCACAAAAAAAAAAAAAAAAAAAAAAAAACACGACCCCCACACACAAAAAAATAGAAAAAGAAAACAAAGGTTGCATAATCCTGTAAACTCTAATATAGAAGATACCTCATACATGTCAAAAAATAATCTATTACTCCCATATCTGCAAAAAAGAGTTTTATTTTTTGGGTTGATTTTTTCCTTTGCATAATAAAGTTCTATTTTGCAGTAACTAACATAAACTTTTCTTTACTTGCATATGAATAATAAGTGTGGAGGGTTTCTCTTTCTTTTTTGGTGTAAGAATTGTTTAGGATAATGAATTTAGTTTGACAACATAGTGAACATATTGCAAAAAGAATAAAATTGTATCCTGAAAGACGAATCTGCTGGGGATTGAACCCAGAACATCTGGTTCCGTAGACCAGCGCCTTATCCGTTGAGCCGCCAGCTTTGAACTGGTGACCTGTTGATCTGTGGTCAAATGCTCTAGCACTGAGCTATGGACCCCTTGTTGTGTCTTTTAAAAGAAACTCAACTTAAATACAATAAACCATGACTTTTGTTCACAGACTAAG
This sequence comes from Pittosporum tobira, assembly GCA_032359685.1. Classification (NCBI taxonomy): domain Eukaryota; kingdom Viridiplantae; phylum Streptophyta; class Magnoliopsida; order Apiales; family Pittosporaceae; genus Pittosporum; species Pittosporum tobira. The sequence continues at coordinate 3,898 of JAUMHB010013000.1, forward strand.
GTAATAGCAGTCACCAAATAATAACATGCCGACAATCATTCAACAGGAAACGAAGTAACAAGGGAGATGCTTATCCTTTTAAGATACATTTCCAAATGCATCTGTTCGCTTGTCTTTGAATAATTATAGGATTATGTGAATATTGCTTTATCTATTATATATTCTTTTTACTCTCACTAATCTTATCTTCTATTACTAAAAGAAAAAAATAAATTCTGCATTGTTCTGCAAATCTTCAACATTGTTACTAGACTTTCAACTTGAAACAAAGAAATAGTGTATATCATATGGGACAAACATCATAATAATATTTCAAACTGAAGAATTCATAGCTTTTCTTTCTTCATTTCTTTCTGTTTTACCAGTGGTTGGTTCTTTCAGATATATCGATCAGTTCTCAAGATGCCTCTATGTGGAGTACAAGAAAAATGGTATTGATGTCCAGTGTCAGGTATGCTCGGTTGTTTCCACATCGTAAATTCTTGAGTTAGTGCTGTTTAGACCATATTTTGGATCATCGTCATTGTTTTGAACTGTTATGCACCCCTATGATTTAATGTCTTTGTTGCTAGTACAGTTGTACCAATACACAGTATACACTATAGATTTGTTTTTCTTTATTGTTTTAATTTTTAACCATTCCAAAACTTGAGATAGTTATACCCTTTTAGTATGTTCCAAAATTAGAGAGAAATTTTTAATTATAACCTATAGTGACGTGAAGTTCCAAATATGCCATTACTATATTTTAAGTAGATCGAGTACTATCATGCCATTACTACTACATTTCTTGCTAATAATAGATATATGTTGTAACTACAAACTTCTCCTTTAAATTCGTTGTTTTAAAATTTGTAATTAAACGTCTATTTTTAAAAATCATCAGTTTTTAATCTCTAATTTTGGAATGAAGGTAGTATCGTTAAAGTATATGATTTAAGTTCTAATCTTAACTGAACCTGCTTGTATGTAGTCCTCTAATAAGTTCTTTTTATAGGTCCCCTTGTATGTGGCGACAAAGATGGCATCAATCAGAAGATCATCCTTCTTCGTTCCATCAACAGACGGTTATGCTCGGGCTGCCTTATGCTGGATAGGCTATGAGCCACGATGCACACCTTACTGGCCCCACTCTATCCTGTGGGCCTTGGCGAACTCTGTACCCGAGTTTATTCTTGACGCATGGCGCCTACGTTTCGCCCTTGGAATCAGAAAGAGGGGACAACTCAAAGACTCCCAAAAGAAGGAGTAAACAGCTCTCTTTTTCTCTCCCAATTTGGAAAGTTGTTTAGATATGACTGTCTTTTGAAGTATCAGTGCTTTCAGTGTATGTTCTTTTTAAATGGCAAATGTATTTGGACTATGCTAATAAAAGGACCTCTGTTCCTAGAAGTAGCTATATTGTGCTATGCTTTATTTTATTGAGTTTGGCTGTTAGGTACAAGTTTCTATTATTCCGGCTGTCCGATATATGTACATCCAATGTATGTGAGTGATTAAACCATCCTATAGATGGGAAATCAATTTGCACAAAAATATTGAACATGAAGTTAATAAGGAAGTTGTAGATACAATGTGAAAACATCTGCAGGTTCACAGAATCTGAAAAAGGGAGAAAGGAATAACATAGAATTGAGTTTTTTATTTTTGCATACATCTCTACTCTTCTTTATATACCTTAGCTACATCATGTTATTTTGGTACTGATTATAACAAATTTATTGAGCATAATAAATTAAGGTTAAGCTAATTTATTACAGTGGTGATTTAATTTATTTAAATTTTGGATGCACAGTAAATATTGCGTCTTGAGTGGCCTTACTGTATTCTTTGATGTAACACAACTTATTTTGGTAACTTGTAAGTCTTTAGTATTTGTAATATCCTCAATACAATGCAGATATATCTTGTTAAGTGTAAAATATATTGTATCATAAATTAAAACATCATTTTGCAAGAAAGGAAAAATAAAATAATTAAAATAAAATTATTTTATTAAAAATATTGATCTTATTGTTATTAATTGTTTTGTAAGAAAATAAAAATAAAATAATATTATTTTATTTTATTTTATTAAAAATATTAATCGTATATTTGCGAGATAAACAGATAGGTTTTCTACCATCATATCGAAGTGAATTTCGTTACTTCAATAAATTTAGGTCCATACATCAACTCTCATTGTTCAAGTTAATTGCAGGTCACCTTGGTGAAACCTGGCACATTCTTATTATTTTATTTAGGGTTTTGTTGGTTCAGAAAACAATAGAAATGGTTTTAAGAAATTGCAAGTTAGGCTGCTATAGCCTCTAAAATTAAGTACTCCTATTAGTCTATAATTAAGAAATTATATATATATATATATATATATATATCTGTGTGTGTGTGTGTGTATGTGTTATTTTATTTTATTTTTTTGAGAGAATCAAATAAAAGTATTAGTGTAAGAAATTAGATGAAACATCAATCTCAGACTCCAACTTTTGGCTGAATGATTCTGTTCCTTTTGATTCCAAATAGAATCAAGTTTCTCTTGAACTTATTATGGGAGAAACTCTCTCAGCACTTTTTTTTTTCTATTCACAAAATTTAAACTCAAAATTTTTTATTTGAGAGACACAAATCTCCTTCTACTTGATCCAACGGACGTCGGTTCGCTGAACGATTCTTCAAGGTAAGAAGCGAAGTGCTTAATCATGGCTCATCCGGTCCACAAATTAACTGTCATTGTTCAAGTTAATTCCAGGCCACTTCGATGAAATCTGGCACATTCTTATTATTTTAGGAAGTATTCATAATATTTTTTTTAATTTAAAAATTCAAATATATTTTTAATAAAATATAAATATTCTAGTAATTTATAACCAATATTTTATATAATATTATTAAATTACATAAATTTCTATCTACCTATTTTTAATTTTAGTTTCAGTTATGTAAAAGTGACGAAAAAAAAAAAGAGTACAAAATAGATTCACTTTGTGGAATGAAAAAAATTGGGAAGCAAAAGAATAAAAAGAAAATATTAATAATTAGAGAAAAATAGATAAAAGACATTTATGTCTCTTATGTTATTTATTATAAATACTATTAATTAAATTTAAATAAATCTATATTCATAATCCAAAGTTGATATCTATTACAAACTATATTTAGTTACATCATTTCTCAATAGAAAAATAATAAATAAGTGACTTTATTTAAATTAATTTTTAATAGGAACAGATTATTATTACTATTAAGTGTCAAATAAAGTAGTTCTTATGAAGCACTAACAAAAAAACACACACATAAAATTTTAAAATATCTTTATTTTGAAACAAATTAAGTATAAGTAATACCATAGAAAATAAATTATTACTTTTAGGTGTATAATATAATCCACTAAGAAAAAAGATGTAGAGTATAGTAGCACTTTCTCAATTTTAAAATTAAAAATACAAATGTGTAGTAAGTAAATTTGAAATTATAAAATTTAAAATTTAAATTAGTTAATTTTATTTCAATTAATAGTAAAATTAATGTTGTAAATTATATACGAAATACTACTACGTATCATAAAGTTTATTTATTTTTACAATAAAGAGTATAGACAAATGACGGTGTAGAGAAATGACAACTAATAAAAAGAACAATAAAAAAGGCCAAAACACGCCAAAAAAATCTATGAAATTAAAATTTTACAATTTATTTGTTTTATTTTAATAAATACAAAATTAATATAATGAATAATAACAATAATAACTGTTGAAAAATGTTGAGAGAAAAAATACATTAAAATATAAAAGAGTTATAAATCGCGTTCACACCTCCTTATTCTAAATTATAAATTTAAATTTAAATTTAAAGTAGATTAATTTATTTTAATTGATGTTAAAGTCAATATTGTAAACTATATTTAAAATACTATTACGTTTAAATTTTAAAATTATTTAATTTTAATTAATAACAAAATCAATATAACAATTATTAATAATAATAATCGTTGAAAAATGTTGAGAAAAAAAAAGACACTAAAAAATAAAAAAATTATAAATCGCGTTCACACCCTCTTATTTTTAAATTATAAATTTAAATTTAAAATAAATTTATTTTGTTTTAATTGATATTAAAATCAATATTATAAACTAAATACAAAATATTATTATGTTCAAGTTTCAAAATTTTTATAAATTTATATTATAATTTAAAATTTAAAATTTTAATAAAATTTCAAAAAAGAGAAAAAGAAAGAGCAACACAGGGTGCCAAAGAGGGCGGCGTCTTAAATATCTATATTCTCTTTTATAGAAAGTAGTATGCATCTAGGCTTTAGCTGGTTCGGAAAACAGTAGAAACAGTTTTAAGAAGTTGCAACTTACATTGCTTTAGCCTCTTAAGTTAAGTACTCCTACTAGTCTATAATTAAGAAATAAAAAATATATAATAAATAATGCTATAAATATTAAGAAATATATTAACAAAATATAAAAAAAATAATATATTAACTTATAATGAATGAATATACAATTATATATGCGATATATTTGTCATTATAATTAATAATAATTTAACACGTTAAATTTTGTACATTTTGTTAATATATATGATAATTTATCTGTTAATTTAACACGTCAGACTCCAACGTTTGGCTGAATGATTGTTTAAGGTAGGAAGTGAAAAATCCTAATTTGTTATCTAACTTGTTATTTGTTATCCCAAATCTAATTAAATAATTATATTACATTTAAATTTATTAATCGTAAAAAATAAATATAAATTTTATATAATTTAAATAAAATAAAATAATTAAATTAAATTTAAAACAGTAAATGAAATAATAAGTAAAACAATAAATTTAGACTCGGAAGCGAAGTCCTTAATCATGTCTCATCTGGCCCACAAATTTGTATCCTCTACAGTATTTCAGTTTCTCGATTACAACTGTTGAATACAAAATATACATGTAAGTTGGATTCCAATTACAAAAATACAAATATAAAGATTAGCATTACATGGAATAAATACAACTTCTCACCAATTCTTAAGAAATCAAAAGAAAACCACAACTATCTCTATGATTAAATGGAAATACCGTAAAACCTTTAAAAGAAGAAAGAAAAAACTAGAAATGGCAGAGGTTAGACGAATGTTGTAACTTCTCATTCGATTCGGATATCTCTACCAGCATCTGGTTGAGCTTCTAGATCAGCCCCAAGCGTTTTATTTTTGAAAGATTTCTGGCTAAATATTCGAGCAAACGTACTTTGAGATCTGGGTATTGTTTGAGGTCCATCATTTTGTTTGCTCGTATCACTTTTCCTAGCAATTTCTTCGCATATTGTCTTGATAGCATTATCAATACGACGCCTATAAGTTGGGAACCTTGATATAGACTTCGTGATACCTTGAAGCCTGCACAAGATAATTGAAAGAGGTAAATAATGAAGAACAAGAACCATAACTAAAAACAAATTAACAAAATTAACAAAAAAAGTTCCATCACTACCTTCGAGCTAATCCATTAAGTTCAGCCTGTTTACGCTCTGATATGGGTGGTGAGCCAATGTTTGAATTTTTCAACCTCTCATGATCACCGCTTAATAAAACCAATTTCCCCAAGTAATCCTCTTCAGCCTGAGAGAGGTTTAGAGCTTTGATCTGGTCCTTAATTATGAGGAGTGGATTAAGAAACCAATCGAAGAAGGTATCTTTCGGTCTATTTGTGCTTGTTATCTCTGTGACATTATCAGCTGCACCACGGAAATGAAATTTTATTTAAAAAAAGTTAACAAAATTTATAACCAGAGCGGATAAATCATTTCTCTGCATGCTGACGATTCTCTTTGAAGGATAAAAGGATAATGTTAAAAAACAAGCTTTTCTTTAGCTTCTTACCTAGTAATATACCAGCAGAATTGGCTTTTGCAGACCGTAAAAGTGACTGCAGAATGCCGTAAGCTGCTAAACCAGTACATATGGACTTGCCATTATTTTTATTAGACCTGGCATCTATAATCTCTTGCAAAGTTATTAGTCCTTCAGAAACCATTATCTCCCCATGGCGCTGGCACTCCTTGAATAAGTTATCAATTAACTACAAAAACCATGCAACAAGTTTAAATGAGCACTGAAATTAAAGGCTATTCTCCAGCATTGCAGATCTTTTATTTTCTATATTTTTTAATTTTTGTCATGGCAATGCAGATCATTAATCCTCACAAACATTGCAGCGTTCATTCAAATTTTGATGAGAACCTTATAAAGGTGTCAAATGAAATCGTGACCACATACCTCCAATGGCTTCACCTCAATCAAAGCGGCCCGGAGAGAAGATTGACGAGAGGGTTGCTTTCGGATGGAGTCAGGTTTTTGGAAAGAGCTGCTCTGTGAAAGTGCAGCCTTCTTTCGGTATTTAGGCCTGTTTGAATGTAACAAACTCAGGAAGTTGCCAAATTCATAAAGTACAAAAGCAGTAAGCAGACATCTTACAATAAGATTTAAGGTATTGCTAGAACCTAGGAAAGCACGAGCCTTCTGACATGTCAAGAATATCGTTGCTGTATTCATCATATATGGAAAGGGAAGCAACAATATAGCACAGACCAAACCAGAAAGAGGACTCCTGTAGTCCAACAGTGCCAAGATGAAAAAATTTGAATTAGATATTTCTATCATTTAACTATGAAATATGCATTCAACATAGCTTCAAAAAGTAACATGGCTAGCCTTAAATAAAATGAATTATGATGCATGTATCTTTTTACAGAATGTGGCCTAAAATGTGCACTTTTGTAGAATAACTTTTTCTATTCACATTCAACTTTACTTTTTCTTCCCATTTTTGGTGTATAAGTAATCATAATCACTTATCGTAAACATAATGGAAATATCCAAAGGCTCTTGAGTAAAATTTTGAGATACTTCGCAGATATATACTCAGAGTAATTCCTGATCACTGGATTGTGAATGAAACCGTGAATTACCTGATATACAATCACTGCAGCATAAGCACCCAGGAAGATACTTGATACTATGGAGGCTAATAATGCCCCTGCAACAGCCAATGGCCAGAGTAATATAGCAAGACCTGCAAATGGTACACATATAGTTTCCAAGAAAGGACCTTCCCGTCCTATACAGTCTTGAAATAAACGGTGCCACCCCTTGAAGAGCATGTAAGGGAATTTGCAAAGGGCAACAAGCGAGATTACTAAAAAGTCGACCAGGATACCCAGCACCCCAATTATAATAGCTCCAGGAATATAAAGCACTCTGCACAAAAGCCAGTGGAAAGATTCGTTAAACAAAATAAGTGCATCACCCTATACAATAGTACTCAAAGCAAATCAGTACAGTAAAAAGGGCAAAACCAAGAAGTTAAGATTTTATGCGAGATCCTACACAGTTGTCCACTAAGAAGGATCATGACTTAGTTTTTTTTTCCTATTGCACATATTTCACTAGTAATTTTTGATTTTTGAGTGAGACCAGCCCATTTTGTTGAGGGTGTGAAACGTTGCATACGGTCTTAGAGTTTCCCAGAGACCGCAACAGTGCAACCATATAAGTTCAGTCAAGCATTTGTAGATTGCCAGGTGGGAATGCATGGAGAGAAAGCAAGTGGCTGCTGTGAAATCCCAAATAGTGTAACACAGAAGATCCTAACTTAGAATTGTTTGTTTGATTAAGATCACAAGAGCACCAACTTGGCTAGGCCACAGCATTAGGATTTTAATGGAACTCATATCGTTTAATTTTTCACAACAGGACACATAAATACTTAAATAGTCATTAAAGCTCTTGAAAGGAATTTCTAGATGAGATTTGTGATATTACTCAATAGAAGTAAGGCTGCGTACATCTGACATTCTGACCCTACCTAGACCCTGCTTTGGAGCCTTGTGCACAGGGTAGTGTGTGTATGTGATATAACTCAAGAATATTATGGATTAAAAACCAACAAGGACTTTGACATGATATTGCAACAAACAATATTAAAAAAAAAACCTAATCTCATAATATTTTCCCTCTTTAGGTTCTTGATTTCGTAGGTCATCCATAATTGAGAAGTAGGAATGAAAGCAACAATCCGCAAAATCCCTGATAATAGTAAAGCAGCCAGTAACTGTGTCCCAAGTTCCATCCTGGACATTGATCAAATGATGTTATCTCTTTACAAAGGCAACAACAGAAAAGAGAGAACATAGTATGATGAAGAAAGACATTATCTTACATAGATACAATGGAAAAACTCATTATCTTTTCCTTCGCCAACAGCATCAAAAGTAGCAAACACTGGTGAGAGAAGGCCATAAGCTGCGCCACCAATAATACTTGCAAGTATGCCGATCAGTGGCCACAATAGCAAGGGTACAGTAATACATAAACAGAAGACAAGCCTCAAAACTGGCCCAAATTGTTTCGACCTGCCAAAAGAAAATTGGAGGTAAAAAGTACTAAGACAAGATAGCAAAGCAAGGATGTTTAGAACAAAGTGGTCAAAAAATGCACCTCAGAAAGCAATAATATGTCCATAAACAGTGTACTGGCCAGAGACCCAATATTATCGCTGAGTTGCCAATAGTCATAATAAGGCATATCACTGGGCACAAAACGATACCTGAAACAAAGTAAGAGCCAATGGGTTGTCATTATGATCACTGGCAAAATAAGAACAATTCAGAATATGTTACATAGAGGTGTATATAAAATCTACCCCGCCTGTAAATGCTAGTCCAATTTGACTTGTGGACCCTTTTACACATATTAATTGCCTAGAACATACCTAAACTCAATTCTTTTAGATAATTTTATTTCCACTATCAATGTTTAACCAAACTATGGTATTCAGACAAAGCCATGTTTAAGTTTGTTTTAGATAAAGCTTGATATGATTTATATACAAATAAATAAATCGAATGGACAGTCATTTATCAACAGATGGAGAAGTACAAGTAGCAAAAGGGGAGTGTAACAATATGACCAACTAGGAAGTAATGCAAGCAGAGAACTATTTTCCATATTGACTAACAACAGTATTGGAACTTCAAACCAAATAATCATCACACACACAATGACACACACAAATCTAGAGGACAGTATATAGAACATTTAATAAAAGAAATACTATAAGGAAACGAAACTGAGAACAATTTTTATAAAGAAGGGGAAACTTATAGTAAAAGAAAATAAGAATGAAGAATTGGAACTTATCAATCAACACATAAGGAAGAATTGAAACTGACCTTTAATGAAGCCTAGAATAAGAAGCCCAGTGAAGTAAGGCAAGAACCAAATGAAGTTCCAAAAAGAAGACCAAATCCCCCTTGGAGGCTCCATAACTCCCTCGGTCGTTAGACACCCACTTCAGATCTAATCACAACCACTACAAAACCCATCTCAGAACCGACCCATTTCTGCAATTTCACCCACTCAGCCACCCCAAAATATCAACTTTCTCTCTCTCGAATGTCTCTCTCTTTTCTTTATTCTTATATTCCCCCTCTCTTTCTCTGTTATGTCCCCCACAAAATAAAAATAGGATCTTTTGAAACCTTGGAGGCTGGAGCACGAAATGAAAAATTTAAAAAGAATTATCTGGCAATTGTGTAGTTACTTATCAACCACCCGTTAAATACCTGTGGACAACCTCCGGTTTAAGGTGGGCAGTGAGCTTTTGAAGCAAATAATACCCCAATAAAATACTGTACAGTTCAGCCAGTTTTGTTTTGTTTTCTTTTTTTTCTTTGTACAACTAATTATTTTTAAAATAATGGATACTCCAAACACCTCCCTTTTCCTACTGTAATGATGAGATAAAAGAATTATATTTATGCTCTGTCATAAATCATAAACAAAAACTAGTGGTGAGTTTCGTATCCAAAATCCAATCCAACTTGTAAAATGTCGTAAAATGTTCGTTACGACTGACACGTGTGCTCTCTTTGTGTCGTTTCTCTTAATTTTGGTTTGCATTAATTTTCACACACGTCTGGAAGCTTTTAAAGAGGAGGAGGTTAGCTATTATTTTTATTGTCTTAAAATAAATATTAACTTTAACTAATATTTTTAATGTATTTTATTTTTTTATTCTCTATTTATGTCACATTTATATATAAATTTTTTTATATTTTTATGTGATTCAATAATAAAATAATATTGTAAAAAACATATAATCTTTTATATGTTTCCAAAAAAAAATAAAAAAAATATTTAGTAGTAAAACAGGTAATAGGGTAAGTTAATAAGTTTCACAAAATTTAAATTTAAATTAAAAAAAAAAAAAAAAAAAAGGTGTCGTCAAGGTGTGTACATTTTGGAACCTGAACTTTTGTCCAGAAAATATGTTCGTCCAGAAAATATGGGGTTGGGACTGAAGGATCTTGTCTGATTTACATGTCAGAACGTACTTGCCACATGAGGCAAAACTTGCATCTTGGAAAGTGAAGGGAGACAAGTTTATTATTATTATCTCTCTTCTGAAGTTAGTGATATTTAAAAAAAAATTAAAAAAATTAACAATTTTTATTAAATATAAAAATTGTATTTGCAGTCTTTTGCAGAAAGTCAAAATTTAGTTTTTCTCTCTGTTGTCATCGTTGCAGTCATCACCAAAGTAGACCAAATCTAGTAAATTAGGAATATTAGATGCTCCATTGTTCTAAAATAGAAATAGGTATCCAATTTTAACAAGAATAAAAAATAAAAATTATTTCTAATTTTAAAATAAATAAAATATATTTTGATTTTTGGTGTTTAGAGCCATTACCAATTTCTAAAATATAGAATAAAAGGGATCAAAAAAAATAATGCAACGTTATGCTATTCTTGATGTGATGTTGTTTCTTCGCCATAAGCACAGTAATGATTATAATCTCCTTTTATTCATTGACGGGAATAATTCAATATTTAGCTGGAAGAGCATGCATACCAGTATTGGGCTCTGTTTTATATAAATTTTTAATTCAACAAGTAACGTAAACTTTTATGTTAAGGAGTATATTATTATTATATACTATTACCAAATAGAAGCAGGTTTTTATTATAATAATAATAATAATAATTATTATTATTATTATTATTATTATTATTAAGCACAAGTCTCAATCAAGAATATCGAACTTAAACACACCTCACTATAAAACAGATGCCAATCATGCATATGCATGTTCTGCTAAATACCAGTATTATTAAATCGGTCACTTGCAAAATCACGCAACAATCTTAAACTGGAATACAAATTAAAACATAACTAGTTCGACGGTCCCATACCGCCCAGGCCAATTACTAATTACTTATTAAGATATGTATTTGTTTATTTATTTTTTGAGGAATTGGTATGTTAGTTGATTGAAATAAAAAGCATATTTAATTTTCTATGTAATAATGGTGGAATAACTAAGAACTTTAGTGGAAAGATAAATGAATTAGTTGTATATAATTTTATAAATGCCCTATTTAACATTATAAATATACAACTTATTAAGTCTTAACTGAGCCATATGCAAAACCTAATTATGTTATTTATGAGTTGTATAGTAAATATTACTGTCAATGTTATTTATGTCCAAAAAGAGATAAAAGTGTAAATCAAAAATTTAAATTAATTCACCAAATTTTTACCTGCTTGTGATTTTATTTACATATATAGATATAGATTAGCAGTCGTAATCACCTTCGACAGAATAATTTTCTAAACTTGTATAACAACTACGTTCAAGTAATTATCTCTCTCTTTTATCATCCTGAACAAATAACATGACACCGAAAGTAGTCTACCTTGACGAAAACAGAGTGAGCACCTTAAGCACTAAAAAGGGAAATTTTATTTCCAAAAAGTAGTTTTTGATATTTTTCCATAAGTTTTCTCTCGCAAGAACGTGAATCAAGCTCACTATTCATGGAGAAAACCCTTGTGAAAATATCAAATATACTTATTAAAATATCAATTCCCAAAAGAAAATTGTCAATAAAAAACATGCAACTGGTGAGATCAAACCACCATAACCATCCGCAAATGTCATCTGTCACAATCTCTACTTTAATAATAATAACTCACAAACTAACTTTAGGGCTTATTTGGTAGTCATTTTTAAACCGTGGTGTGTAGCTTAAATCCAATTTTAAGTTTTTGTTAAACTTGAATTTAAACTACAAATTTAATTTTTTGAACTTAAATTTAATCTATCACATTCTACAAAACATGATATTTTATTATAATCGAGTGTCATAAACTACCGACGCTCCTACCAAACGTGCACTTAATGTGCTACTAATAATTTGCATACCAGAGGAGCTTAGTTCCAATAGGGTTTGGGTTGGAATATGGATCTGACCATTAATGAGGCTCATGGGGTTGGGATATGGGGCCGGCCAGCCATAGGCTGGTTCAAATGCATACAAAGTCAAGACTATGCTTTTATACATTCAGAGAAACAAGACAAGCATTAAACATAAACGTGATATCGAAATACGAAATGTGGAGAATACACAATCTTATACAAGTTCCAAGTACCAAATCAATTATAGATTCGTTTGGGGAGCTAAAATTTCTTTGCTGTCAAAAGGCATATTACCTCTCCTAGGTACACCAGCAAGTTTAGAGAACTCTGACAACTTTTTCCTAATTTGGAAATTTTTCCTGTTTTGCACTTTTTTCTTTGTCTCCAGTGGCCGAGTCCCCATGGAACTTATATCAACAGTAGCACCATAAGCCTGTGCCGATTCAACAACCGCATCGTAAGCTTTCAAAGAGAGATTCAGGCCCTCAATTTGAGCCCTCATATACAAATCATAGGCAAGCCTTGGTTTACCATCATGTGCAAGAGCCTCAATCAACATTTCATAACTAATCTCATTTGGCTCAACATTTTCAACTTTCATGCGTTCAAACCATTCATATGCCGGACCTCCCATATTATTTTTTGCACAAGCACTGATGATTGCATTAAATGTGACAACAGTCGGCTCAATCTCAGATGTAACCATTTCCCGGATAATAGAATCGACAATATTAAATTTCCCTTGCCCAGCATAAATTGAAGCCATAATTGTGTAGGCATACAAGTTTGGCTCCACACCAACTCTAAGCATATGTTTCCACACCTGAAGGGCTTCATCGTAAAGTTTCCCTTTCTCAAGTGCGCTAAGAAGTGCACCATATGAAATAACCGTGGGCTTTTCACCTTTCTCCACCATTCTTCTAAATATCTGCACAGCAGCATTAGTTTCTGAAGCCTTAGAGCAAGCAATAAGAACTGCATTCCATTCTCTACTTCCCAGTTTTAGGCCTTTCTCTTCCATCCTGTTCAACAATCTAACACCCCATCTCCAAATTCCTCTATTCTTAGCAGCAGTCAATAAAGTGTTGAAATGAGACACTATAAGTTCATATGACATGTTATTTGGTTTTGGTCCTTTATCCAATAAATCCTCATAGATCTCCAAAGCAGCCCACCATTTCTTAGCCTTGCCCATCACCCAAATCACATGATTGCAAACTGATATGCTTATTTCAGAATCCATGTCTCTAATCCTATTATATAATTCTTTTGCCACAACATAATGTTCTTCACGAGTACAGGCCCACACAAGGCGTTCATGTTCTGCCCTACCAGTTTGAAGCCCGGCCATGTCCATATCTCTTAGAAGTTTCAATATATTGGTGCTTAAGTTTTCACTTCTCACAAGCCACCGCCGCATAACCTGATGGCAAATTCGAACAATAAAGTTTTCAAGCTTAGCAAACTCATTCTCCCAATCCTCGTTTGTATCTTTTCCTATTTCACCATTTTGATACTTCTCTCTTATATCAACAAAGAACTTAAGGGCTCCAAACCCATCTTCCAGTCTTCGATAAGCTAACAAGGCTGTAGAATAGGATGCCGGGGATGGAGATAGACCTTTTGTATGTATCTCTTGGAAGAGTTTAAGAGCCTCACCTTCCCGGCATTGTTCCAAGTAAATTCCCATCAGAGTGTTGTAAGTCACAATGTTAGGCTGTATACCTTCCATGGCCATATCATTCACAATTTTCTCAACTTCTTCAAATCGTCCACCCTGTTTCAGAGCTCCCAATAGACTATTATATATGAAAAGGTTTGGGCCAACAAGACCACTAGATTCTTTCTTCTTTCTTTTCAGCCAGTGAAAAATAGCCAACGAAGCATCTACCTTATTTTCTTTACCGAGAACTCTAATCAAAGTTGAGCACACCTGGAGAGGAATTTCAGGCATATCCTTAAGAACCTCTTCTACATCATCTTCGGTTTTGGCCAACTGTATATGTGACCCAAGTGCACGAACATCAACTCTTTTACTCTTCTCTTTTCCTAATTCTTCCTTATTTCTGGTGTATTTTGTTTTATCAACATTACTAATAGGTAAGTCATTCACTTTCACCCCCTTCAGATTAACACCATTTAAACCCTCATGCTCACTTGTTTTGGATACTCTATTCGATGAATTTGAATCTCCTTTAGAATCTTCACTCCCAACTTCATGTTCTTCAAAATCCAAGGCAAAAGACGTGCCAAAATATCCTCTCTTTGGCTCACAAAACACATACAAATTGACTATGGAGTATTTACTAAAATACCCACATGCCAAATCATAATTTGGGCTTGTAAAACAATCCCTACTGCTAACAGCCCTATAATTGTTTGATACAAATAAAAAAGCAGGGTTTCTACTCTTGCAGATAGACTCCCTAAGAACTAATCTTTTTCTTCTCCTCCTTGTAATGGACTTACTATTAGGTGAACGCAATACAACATCCAATTGGTCTACAACCAAAGACTCACCTCTTGGAGGCCAAATAGTAGAAGCTTGCATTGTCTGTAGCTCTATTTAGAATAAAACTTAGAACCCCAAAACTGAATATATGGTTATAGAGTTAGAATGCAAAAAAGATTAAACTTTTGAGATAACTTGAAAGATTAGCAGCTGTAATCTTGGTTTTGAACTAAGTGAAACATCAAGATAAAGGGATTACTACTTACGATTGATCATACCTTGAAGCTTGAATTCAATAAAGACAGAAAGCGCTAGGAGAATTCCGTGACGTTGGGTTGTATTCTTCTGCACCGGTGGACTGGTGATTGAGCTTCTCACAGCCACTCGCTTGCAGAGAGCGGTTAGCTGTGTTAAGATCACACAATCTGAACAAGGCAGGCAGGAAAAAGAGAAAAATCAAAAATTAAAAGATTAAAACAAATTGAAAATGAAGTAGTAAATGAGAAGGTATCGGCTCAAGGAAGTTCGATTACTAAAGGTCCATACATTTGGTCTTGGGCTTGGGCATGGGCTTGGTCTAGGTCTATTAATGGGAAACAAATTTCAAGCCTATGAGGTGGAATCTCCAAGTGGGCTGATTGTTGCGCACTTTCTAATGGAGCTACATTTAGTTAGTCACATTTGACTCCCAATCCATTTTCTTTTCGTGTTTATATTCAGAAAACAGTGAGTATTTAGTTTATTAGTGATAAGATGATAAAATTATTATAATATTAAATTTATGTTGTTTTAATAATATTGTAATTTTTTTTAAAAAAGAGAAGTTTTTTTGTGGAATGGATGAATTTGTATTTTATTAATGGACCACAGTATAAATGAGAATTGAAACCTTCTTTCGTAAAATAGGTTTTTTCAGATAAAAAAAAAAAATTGCATATGAATATTTGAAAAATAATATATAGTTTCATGAAAATATTATTACCAACGATGTGGTAGATTATAGTTGGAGTATACGATATGTTTGTTAATTGTTAGATTCCACTTCTCAACTTTTATCCAATCATAAATTGCCGCGCAAGTAACAAATAAAACGTGGCAACATCTTTGTAGTAACATGTAGCGTTAGTCTAAAAACTTACTCCATTTGTATTATTAAAATTGTAACATT